>ML268696.1:931-24200 GCA_005239495.1 Nicotiana undulata
TCTAGTGATTAGTTGATGAAAGTAAGAGAAAATGATGTTAAGAACACTTACCCATGGAGCTATGGAGGTTGGAGGGCTTGAATTTCGTCTATGGAGGTTTGGGGAAGAAGGAGGAAGTGAGAAAAGGGTGAAATCCCGTAATGGGTCTGTTTTGGAGTTAATAAAATCACTGGAGAAAATAACTCTATGCGTTCACAGCTTGTTGACCGCGTTCGCATAGGTTTAATCAAACAGACCTATGCGTTCGCAGGCCAATAGCTGCGTTCGCACAGGTCAAATACCACTCCCCCACCCAGGTCCTACCTTACCTAGTGCGGACGCACCCCCCTGCCCGCGTTTGCACTGCCCCGCCTAAACTACCCTCCGCGATCGCACCTGCTAGAGTGCGTTCGCACTGCTTTGACCCCACGCCCTCCACGATCGCATCCTAAGTGGTGCGTTCGCATAGCACAATTAGCCCAGCTCCCCCAGACCCCACTTTACTCTATGCGTTCGCATCCTAAGTGGTGCGTTCGCATCCTAAGTGAATACCTGGACACCAGCAATTCATCAAAACACCAGATTTTTAGCACTTTTCACACCCCGTTGGCTACCCGAAACTCACCCGAGCCCTCGGGTCTCAAAACCAAAAACACACACGACTCCCAACACATCCTACGGACTTATTCAAGCATTTAAATCATCAAAATATCATTAAAAACAAGGAATTAAACCTCAAAACTCATAGAAATTTCTTAAAACTTCATAAAGCTTAACTTTCCCAATTTTAATCCGAATCACGTCGTTTCAAGTCCGTTTTACACCAAATTTCACATATAAGACAAATAACATATAATAAACCTGTTCCGGGCTCCGGAACCATAATACGGGCCCGGTAACACGGTTTTCACTTAATTATTAATTTTCAAAATCCTTTATTATTTTCAGAAAATATTTTCTTTAAAAAATCATTTCTCGGGCTTGGGACCACGGAATTCGATTCCGGGCATACGCCCAAGTCCCATATTTTCCTACGGACCCTCTGGGACCATCAAATCACGGGTCCGGGTCTGTTTACCAAAAATGTTGACCAAAGTCAAATTTATTCATTTAATTATCATAAAATTCTATTTTCATCAAATTTCAACATATAGACTTCCCGGCTACACGCCCGGGTTGCGCACGCATATCGAGGTGAGACTAACGGAGGCTTTCGTGGCCTCGGAACACAGATTTAGCTAGAATTACTTAGGATGACCTTTTGGGTCATCACACCAATTCCTATTCGATTGTAGCTTAATTGGGATATTCAACATAATTGCTTTTTTTGCAGAAGATTTGTAGAAGTTTTTAGTCGTTTTTGATTTGTGAAAACAGAAAACAAAGCATCTACAATTAGAATACAATTTATCTACAAAATATCTACAAACTGGGTACATTAAATTTTAATATCCCAATTCCCATTCGATTGTAGCTTAATTGAAATTTTTGACATAATTGCGTTTTTTGAAGAAGATTTGTAGAAGTTTTTAGTCGTTTTTGATTTGTGAAATGATAAAAAAATGTCGAAACAGAGTATATCGCAAAAACAGAGTCGTACAATTTGAATAGAAAGAGACGAAAATTAATACAACGTGATTTACGTTTGAAAATATCTGAAAGAATATTTAATTCCCCAATATTAGCGCGCCTAAATAAGAAATTCTACTGCTACAATGATTCTTTATTTAATAAAATATTTAGAAGAATATTTACTTCCCTAATTTTAGCGCGCCTAAATAGGAAGACTACAGTTACTAAGATTCCATATTTAATAAATTGTATTTTTTTAGTAGAAAAACTATTAATAGGGCGGGTAATTTCCAAACCATGAACATATTTGGTAATAAGTTTCCTATATGGTATAGGAACGAAAATTTCCCTCTGGATTACTACGACTCATCCTGATATTAAAGTACGGGATGTAACATCTACGGCTGGCATGAACTCTATGAATATCTTGTATCCGACAAAAGAAGAATATTTATTCTTTTAGATGGACATTGGAATATTTTTATCAAATGCACTTGTGTACAAAATTATTATTGCTAAGTTGTACCCTTTTTAACCAATGCAATTAGATTTGATATCCTTTCCCCTTCTGCGTAATTTTTTAATGTCATCGACGAGACATTCAAGAGCATTATACGATGAACCTCCCACTCCAACACTTTCTTTTGCCAAATTCGATAATTTCTCAGCTGATTTCTTAAACTCATCCCTATTTATTAGCATCAAATCTTTCACCATCTTCTCTATAATGTATCTATCACAAATGTCCTTCATGTCCACCCCAATTTTCCACACCTCACCTACAAATCTACTTGTAACTCGTTGGTCCACATAAACAGCCCAACAGATCATGGGCTTTCCTTGAACAATACTTTGCATAGTCGAGTTCCATCCACTATGAGTTAAAAACCCACCAATAGCGGAGTGGGCCAATACCTTTTCTTGTGGAGCCCAACTCACTATGTAGGCTCTTTCTTTGCATCCCTCGGCAAGCTCCTTCACAAATTGGTGGTTCAATTCTTCTCCCCTTAACAAGTTGGACCTCATGACCCACAAAAATCTGATTCCACTATTTACTAACCCATGCCAAAACTCCAGGATTTCCTCCTTTGACAAAGTTGCCATACTTCCAAAACTTACATAGATTACTGATTCGATGGGCTGTGCATCGAGCCATTGAATTGAACTGTGGTCTTCTTCCCACAAACTATTTGAAGAGGCTGATATTGACATCCTTTTATCAGCAAGTTTAGTCTTAAGATGCAAGTGTAATGGCCCAATAGCATAAGTTTTGGGACAATGAGAGCGAATGAGAGAGAGTAATGGGCCGTCTAAATCTTCAAATGTGTTTAATATGAGTCCATGTGATCGAGGGATACTCTCGACTTCTTTGAGTGCGATTTGGCAATAAGGGTCGGTTGCATAATCAATTAGACGATAGAATGGAAAATCACGACGGCGTAGAAGACCTTGCATGCCAGCTACATTTTCGAACAATACGTCCAAATCATTTCCTTAACAAGAAAGATAAATTTTCGGCTTGTTAGCTGAGTTAGATGTTGCCATAAATCACAAGAGAATTTAAAAGACGCCTTCACCCAAAGATAAATAAAGTGAAAGTATTTTGTCTTTTACGTAGATATTTTCTACTTATTGGTACTAACCGAATCCTAGCGTTTTTTTTACATATAGAACTAAGCCTGTCAAACGGGCCGTGTTGACCCATTTTCGGACCGATCCAGACCGATTGTGACCGGACCGGACGTGCTCGGTAGTTAGGGGGGCGGGTGGGCTGAGTTAGGGGGTTGGTCCGTCACCTAAAAAGATCCGGTTAACTAGACCGGTGAACCCGGTCAATGAAAATTATTGTTGAACCGGTTAACTGTCCCGGATCGGACCAGCGCGGGCCGGTTTAACGACTAGAAATATGATTCTTTTTAAAAAAAAAGGTGTTATGACCGTTGACCTTCAAATTTGACCGTTGCCCAACAAGTATTGTGCAAGAATAACCCTTTTTGGGCAATTTTGTTTAAAAAATAATACTTTTAGTAATTTACTTATTTAGCCCTTTGAAAAACTACAAATACACCTACCTCCATTTTCTTCATTTCTTCACTCATCTCTCATTTCTCAAACTCAAATTCTGAATTCAAGTTAAATCATGCCCCGTGATTCTAGAGTGCGCTCATATATTTGGGAACACTTTGAGGTGGTAAAAGAAAATGAAGAAGTTCACAAAGTAAAGTGCAAGAACTGTGGTCAAATCTTAGATCATCGTCGAAAGTGGGAGGGCACAGGCTGTTTAAGGATGCATATGAAGAGTTGTCTTGAGCCTTTTTTACAAATTCGTATTTAAGATTTTAAATTGATTTGAGACAATTTGTGTTATTTTAAAATTATTAGACGTATTATGCTTAATGTTTTAGTTTGTTAGATTAATTTGAAGTATTATTATGCAATGATAAGTGTAAGTTTGAACTTTAATTTGAAGTATTAAATGTAAACTTTAATTTTTTCCATCTTCTTTATATTCTATTATTTTAAATTCTTAATGAAGTATTCAAAATTTCAAATATAAAGATTTTAAAGCCTTTGAATCCTTTTATTGAAACACTCTTTTTATAAGATTGTTTTTTTGTTTTATATTTTTACTTTATATTAATATAAATTACGATAGTTATACAAAATACAAAAAAAAAATAACACTAACACGGCCCGGACCGACCCTTGGACTCGTAACTCTTACGCTTATTTTTTACTCAGATGGACCCGGACCTGTTAAGTCCGATTAAGAATAACTCGTAACCGACCCGAATTAAAAACTGACATATCACCTTTTTTTTGCATCCCGGACAGGCCCGCCCACGCGTTAAACACCCATATATAGAACAGAGTTCCTGGCAGTAGAATGTACAGAATAGGCTGAAGACTATCAATAAAATCATAAAGTTTGACCTTATCTATTCTTGATTCTTGAATACTACATACTACAGTAGTACTAATATTTAACTTCCACTGAGAAAGGTAATCTTAAAACATTCTAGAAATTATTAAAAATAATATGCGACGCATAGTAATTAATTAACGTGTTTATGCTGGCAACGAATATATAATTTATTTCATTAACCAACCAGAATTTTGTTTTAGTCACACGTAGCATTTCATTATATTCTCCAGTGATTGGAGTAGTTAACATGATATATTATTCTTGTTCGTTTTTCCTCAAGCTTTAGTCAACTGTTGTAGCATCCCTCTTGAAGAAAATAGAACAAAACAGAAATCTTGAACATAAAAGTAGATACTTCCTCTGAAATAAGTTTATTTCACAATGAATTTTTCTAATATTTAAATCAGTAGATATTGTAACTTATACTAACACTTTTAAGTACCTAGAATAAATTATTCCAAAATACTTAAGAAATTTACACATGAATTCATATAAAAGGTTGAATGTGTATTTGACACCTAAATTATCACGACTTTTTATTGAGATGTCTCAACTAGTCTCTTTTTCAATTGAACACATGTAATAGGCCAAATTGTGCCAATCAGACACATTTCGCAATGGCTTAGAAATACTATTCGATTGATTTATTTTTTATTACCCCGTCTGCTCTCTTGTTCATATGTTGGCTAAGCACATGTGGCGTGTCTACAAGTGCTTCTTACGTGGAATAATTAGTCAATTAAATTGTTAACTATACTTGGAACAGGTATTTTTTACACCTATCTTGGACAACTGTCCATATTTCTTAGCATTTAAGGTTCATCTTTCCTACTAAAGTGATTTAATTTGGCTAATTATTTTAAGTAAGGGGCGCGACACGATCTTAAGGTATTTCTAATCTCATACAAAATGTGCCTGATTGATATACATTGGACCTAATACAAGTGTTCAATGTAACAAAGCCTAGTTAATATTTTAAATAAAAAAATGGTAACAACTTTAGGTTAATTAAGTAATTTGATCAGGAGAGAAATAAACATGAAGGAGAGCCAGTGTTATGCTAAAATAAAAATGTAATCAACTCAACTTCTATCAATACTTATTTGTGTTTCTTTTATATTCATTCATACGTAAAGTGTACTCAACTGAACTTTTATCATGGGCGAGTGGATAAACAAGGGAAGGCAAAGAATACCACTTGTCGATGTACTATATTCACCTTAAACTATTTTATATAAAAAGAATACGAAAAAGGAAGAAAAGTACCTCTAAAAGGAACCTCTCCGGCTTGAATGAGTTTTGGAATACAGAGATAAACCCAAAGGCAACAAGGACTAATAGTGTCGAAAGGGATAACTGGAACTCCCATCTCATTACCAATATCCACTGCATAATAAAACAGCCCATCTGGTATAACACACGTCACCGGCGGCTCTG
Organism: Nicotiana undulata; assembly: GCA_005239495.1. Taxonomy (NCBI): domain Eukaryota; kingdom Viridiplantae; phylum Streptophyta; class Magnoliopsida; order Solanales; family Solanaceae; genus Nicotiana; species Nicotiana undulata. The sequence goes on from ML268696.1 coordinate 6,846, forward strand.
TAACTCCATCACTACTACTACTGAGCAATATTTCTCTGAGGAAAGGCTCCGCCACAGCTTGCAAGGAGCTAATAAGTTCTCCTAACTGCACCGATGATCGGGGATTTTCCTCCGTTAGGCCGTCAGAAATGGTCCGGAAACGGAACCGGGAATATTGCCGGAATCTTGATTCGACGTTGGTGTGGCGGAGGAGAAGTTTCTGATTGTGGTTGGTGTTTAGAAAAGTGACTTGCAAACCGGCGAGACAGAAGAGCTCGGCAAGTTGAAGCATAGAGTTGATAGGGCTTTGTATTGGAAGAGGAAAGAGGAGCACGTGAGGAGAGTGATGGTCCATCGATGAACAGTTCTGAGTTGTCTCTCTGCTCCTTGTGGGGAGTGGGAGATAAGATTGATAGATGTATATAGATAGCTACTACTCGTTGCTTATTATAAGCTTTGGCACGGGTTAAGATTTTAAGAATGACGACACAAAAATTTGTCAAAGATAATGAGCCTAGGATTTGTTCCTTTAATAAATGGAGTTGGTGCACCTTTACAACTTGTTTGTGGTTCAATTCAATAATGACATTTCTCTTTCTTCATTTCTACTCCTCTATATTATTTTTTCAATGGGTATAAATTAGAGCCCGTTTGGACATAATGAAATCTTTTTACTTTTTCTCGATTTTCTTTTCACTTTTTTCCGAAATCAATGTTCGGTCATAAAATTTATAACTTTCACTTGAAGATGAATTTTGAAATTTTTCAAAAATTTGAAAAACTCTAAATAGCTATTTTTTTTAAAATTCACTCATATCACTCACAAAACTTCAAAAACAACCCAAAATTATATTCATGTCCAAACAAACTCTATTGTTCAAATACTATTTTCGCTTGATTTTTTTTTTCACTTTTTTTTTTTTGGAATTTTACAATTCTTACATCCAAACGCCCACTTAGTAATACCTCCCAACTTTGTTTTAAAAATCTTTTTTTTGTACGAGAGATAGATATTCTATATTAATTAAACTCATGCATACATAGATTTAGGTGCCAGCTTGCACCCTATTACTGCTTGAAGTAGAGGTAGTTATATGTGTTTTATTACAAACCAAATTAAGACTACTAGTATCTATACTACTAGTTGCATCTGGAAGCAAGGTAGCACCGCAAAATCCTTGTAGCTTCGTTGTGGTGGATTCTTCTTCACCTGGATCTGGGCCTGGTTGTGGGATAACACGCAAAATTGATAGCCCTTGTTTGTCATTTGCCCAAGTTTCTGTCGCAAAAGGTGGTGGATGATGAAAAATTTATAGATGATAGCTTCCTTCCGAAAAACTGCCGGAGTGATAGCATCCTAGGAAGCTCAAATCTATTCAAGGACAAGAATGAACCTTTGAAATCTCAAAGAGGGCCTTTAACAAGATGTCAAGCTAAAGTGTTGCCAAACAAGGTCATTAGACATCAAGTGCAAGTAAAGAAGTTGTAATTGGGATGAAAGAGCTCAAGGATAAAGGATATGAATTGGCTAGATATTACAATTATTTTATGGACCAAGTTTATGTCCAAGAAGAGGAGGATTGAATCCCAAAAATATGCTTTGAAGAAAGTCCTAGTCAGTCAACTTTTGAACCAATTTGGCACCTAAAATGTGTCCAAACTTGCAGCCCATGAAGTCCTACATAAAGCCCCATTTTCATAGCATAAAAAGGACNTACCCCTCAGACCCCCACCGCGGACCGCACAACAAGGAGCGCGGCCGCACAAACCAAAAAGACAAGGAAAAATGACTGAAGTGACATGCTTTAGTATTTTGGCCATAGCTTTCTCTACAGGTGTCCACATTGAGATTTCTTTACCTTTCTGGAAACTAGACACGAAGGGCTATAACTTTAGTTTTGAATCATCTCAAAATGCCTTGTAGAGCAAACTATATACGCCCCCGAAGTCAGATGAGTGATCCAGCTTCACCACCGTGGACCGCACAAAATCGAGTGCGGCCGCAAACGCCCTTACCGCGGTCAACACAAAATCACTGTGGACCTTGCTGGTGGGTTCAGAGATTGCACTTCTCTGACCTGCAACAGCTATGTTTTAAGCCTAAAAATATCCCGGAACCTACCCGAAACTCACCCGAGCCCTCGGAACTTCAAACCAAATGTGCACACAACCTCGAAAACATCATACGGACTTATTCGTGTAATCAAATAACCAAAATAACATCATAAACATCGAATTAAACCCCAAAATCAATGAAATTTCTCAAAACTTCTTTAAACATAAAATTTTTGCATTCAAGGTCCGAATCACATCTAATGAAGTCTGTTTCTTACCAAACTTTACAGATATGACACAAATATTATATCGAACTTGTACCGGGCTTCGAACCAAGATACGGGCCCGATATCACAGGTTTCACATGTAATTACTCTTTCAAAATCTCTTATATTTATCGTAAAACAATTTCTTTTAAAAATTCATTTCTCGAACTTGGGACCTCGGAATTCGATTCCGGGCATACACCCAAGTCCCATATTTTCCTACGGACCCTCCGTGACCGTCAAACCACGGGTCCGGGTCCGTTTATCAAAAATGTTGATAGAAGTCAACTTTATTCAAATTTCTAATACAAAATTATCATTGTTATCAGTTTTTCACATGAAGGCTTCCCGGCTACAAGCCCGGGTTGCGCACGCAAATCGAGGTAAGATAGAAGGAGGCTTTCATGGTCTCGAAACACAGATTTAGCTAGAAATACACGGGATGACCTTTTGGGTCATCACAATCTCCACCTCTAAAACAAACGTTCATCCTCGAACGGACACAGAAAGGTACCTGAATCGGAGAAAAATGGGGATATCGGCTCCGCATATCGGACTCGGACTCCGAGGTAGCTGCCTCAACAGGCTGACCTCTCCACTGAACACGGGCCGAAGGATAACTCTTCGATCTCAATTGCCGAACCTGCCGACCTAATATGGCTACCGACTCCTCCTCATAAGTCAAATCCTTGTCCAACTGGACACCGCTGAAGTCAAGTACATGAGAGGGATCGGCAATATACTTCTGAAGCATAGATACATGAAACACCGGATGTACGACTGATAAACTCGGTGGCAAGGCAAGTCTGTAGGCCACCACTCCTACCTTATCAAGAATCTCAAAGGGACCAATGTACCTAGGGCTTAACTTTCCCTTCTTTCCGAACCTCATCACGCCCTTCATGGGCGATACCCGAAGCAATACCTGATCTCCTATCATAAATGCCAAATCACGAACTCTGCGGTCTGCATAACTCTTCTACCTAGATTGAGATGTACGAAGCCTATCCTGAATGATCTTCACCTTATCCAAGGCATCCTGAACTAACTCTGAACCCAAAAACCTAGCCTCTCCCGGTTCGAACCACCCGACTGGCGACCGACACCGCCTACCATACAACGCCTCATAAGGAGCCATTTTAATGCTTGACTGATAGTTGTTTTACGCAAACTCAGCTAAGGGCAAAAACTAGTCCCATGAACCTCCAAAGTCAATGACACATGCCCGCAACATATCCTCAAAGATCTGAATAGTACGCTTGGACTGTCCGTCCGTCTGAGGATGAAACGCTGTGCTCAACTCAACCCGTGTGACCAACTCACACTGAAATACTCTCCAAAACTAGGAGGTAAAATGAGTACCTCGATCGGAAATAATAGAAACGGGCACACCATGCAAGCGAACAATCTCCCTGATGTAGATCTCTGCCAATTTCTTTGAAGAATACGAAACTGATACATGAATGAAGTGTGCTGACTTGGTCAGCCTATCCACAATGAACCACACCGCATCAAACATCCTCTGAGTCCGTGGGAGTCCAACTACGAAATCCATGGTGATACGCTCCCATTTCCTCTCGGGAATCTCAATCTGCTGCATCAAACCACTGGGTCTCTGGTGCTCGTACTTAACCTACTAACAGTTCAGGCACCGTGCTACATAGGACACAATATCTTTCATCATCCTCCGCCACTAATAATGCTGCCGCAAATCCTGGTACATCTTTGCGGCGCCCGGATGAATGGAATAACGGGAACTGTGGGCCTCCTGCAATATCAACTCACGAATCCCATCAACATCAGGCACATAGATACGACCCTGCATCCTCAAGACTCTATCATCATCAACCGTAACTTGCTTGGCACCTCCGTGAGGAACCGTATCCCTAAGGACACATAAATGACGATCATCATACTGCATGTCTCGAATACGATCAAACAACGAAGAACGGGCCAAGGTATAAGCCAAAATACCACCAGTCTCTGAAACATCCAATCTCATGAACTGATTGGCTAAAGCCTGAACATCTAAAGCAAGCGGTCGCTCCCCGACCGGTATATAAGCAAGACTACCCATGCTGAGTGACTTCCGGCTCAAAGCATCGGCCACCACATTGGCCTTCCTTGGATGATATAAGATGGTAATGCCGTAGTCTTTCAACAACTCCAACTATCTTCTTTGCCTCATATTCAATTCTTTCTGCTTGAACAGATACTGCAAACTCTTATGATCCGTGAACACCTCACATGACACCCCATACAGATAATGCCTCCAAATCTTCAACGCATGAACAATGGCTGCTAACTCTAAATCATGAACTGGATAGTTTTTCTCATGAACCTTTAACTGACAAGAAGCATAGGTGTATGAACCTTGCCATCCTGCATCAACACTGCACCAAGTCCAACCCGTGAAGCATCACAATACACGGTATATGGCCCTGAAAACATGTGGGCAAAACTAACACCGGTGTCGTGGTCAAGGCTATCTTGAGCTTTTGAAAGTTCGCCTCACACTCATCTGACCACCTGAACTGGGCACCCTTCTGAGTCAACTTGGTCATCGGGGCTGCAATAGATGAAAAGCCCTCCACAAACCGACGATAATAACCTGCTAAGCACAAGAAACTCCAAATTTCTGTAGCCGAGGTGGGTCTAGGCCAATATCTGACTACTGAAATCTTCTTGGGATCCACCTGAATACCCTCGACCGACACCACATGGCCCAGAAATGCAACCGAACTCAACCAGAACTCACACTTCGAAAATTTGGCATACAACTGACTGTCCTTCAGAGTCTGGAGGACGACTCGTAGGTGCTGCTCATGCTCCTCTCGGCTACAGGAGTAAATCAAAATATCATCAATGAAAATGATCACAAATGAGTCCAAATAGGGCCTGAACACTCGGTTCATCAAATCCATAAAAGCAGCTGGGGAATTTGTCAACCCAAATGACATTACCAAGAACTTATAATGCCCATACCGAGTGCAAATGGTTGTCTTAGGGACATCGGATGCCCTAATCCTCAACTGATGGTAGCCAGATCTCAAGTCAATCTTGGAAAACACTGTGGCACCCTGAAGCTGGTCGAATAAATCATCAATCCTTAGCAAGGGATACTTATTCTTGATAGTAACCTTGTTCAATTGCCGATAGTCAATACACATTCTCATTGTGCCATCTTTCTTCTTAACAAACAACACTGGCGCACCCCAAGGAGAAACACTAGGCCTAATAAAGCCTTTGGCTAGCAAACATGTAACTGATCCTTCAACTCCTTTAACTCTGGCGAGGCCATATGATATGGGAGGGGGGTAGAAATGGGCTGAGTGCCCAGAGCCAAATCAATGCAAAAGTCAATATCCCTGTCGGGTGGCATACCCGGTAGGTCAGCATGGAATACCTTTGGAAACTCACGAACAATGGGCACACAATCAATAGAAGGAACCTTGGCACTAGAATTACGAACATAGGCCAAATAGGCCAAACAACCCTTCTCGACCATGCGTCGAGCCTTCATATATGAAATAACTCTACCGGAAGAATGACTAGGAGTCCCCTTGCACTCCAATCGGGGTACTTCTGGTAAGGCCAAGGTCACAGTCTTGGCATGACAGTCTAGAATAACATGATATAACTGCTCCCTCAACTGCATGTGACACAATACCCGACTGAGCTACTCCAACTATCTGAGGTGCTGGAGTCTGGAACCGAGAAGCTAACTGCTCTGGTGTGCGGGTAGAAGGAGTCTGGGCCCCTCCCCCAGCTTGAGAGACGACTGGTGCTGTAGGAAGTAGACCGCCTGAGCCACGCTCTCCATAAGGCCCACTAAGAAGACCAGAGCGTTCTAAAGTACCGGGGTGGCAATGAACCCCTCTGGGACCTGAGCTGGTCCCACCGGAATCGTCTAAGTAGGAACCTCACCGGCAATGTCTACCTGTGGGTCCTCTACTAGGGTTGCTGCTCTGGGCTGAGCCCTGCCCCTGCCTCAGCCTCTAGCACCGCCTCATCCTCGGACCCTCGTAGGAGCTGCAACTGGAGGATCGGGCTGCTGATCGGTAGATGAGGAAGCACGCGTTCTCACCATCTGCGAGAGAATGGAATAGAAACTCAATTAGCATTTAGAATTCAAATCGCACGACAGAGAAGAATAGATGTGAAGTTATTCCTAACTTTGCAGCCTCTAAGGGATAATTACAGACGTCTACGTACCGATCCCTCATACTCTACCAAGTTTGTCCGTGACTTGTGAGACCTAGGAAACCTAGAGCTTTGATACCAACTTTTCACGACCCGAAATCCCACCGTCGGGACCGTGATGGCGTCTAACGTTGAACCCGCTAGACAAGCCAATGTTACTGGTTATTCTAACTTGTTTCCTTACTTTTAACAATTGATAGGTGATATACAAGATTGGTATAAATAAAATGCGGAACAATGAAAGCTAACAATTTAATTAAATACTATTACAATTTCCACAATAAAATTCCCAGAATTTGGTGCCACAACTTCACGGACTGTCTATGAATACTACAAATATAGGTATGAACAAATGAAGTACTATCGTCTCAGAAAGATGTAAAGACAGGAAAGAAATAAGATAGGAGGTGACGCCAAGGCCCGCAGACGTCTGCAGGACTTCCTCAGTGTCGCCTGATTGGCCGGAGGGAGCCACCTAGATCAGTAACCACTGGGTCCAGCACTGGGATCTGCACAACAAAAATTGTGCAGGTGTAGTATCAGTACAATCGACCTCATTTACTGAGTAAGTGTCGAGCCTAACCTCGACAAAGTAGTGACGAGGATAGAACACGACAAGTAATATTACCTGTGCAGTTTAAATAAAATATAACATGAAATAAAAACAAGAAGTAAACAGTTAAGTACAATAACGATGAAACATGCTGGGGAAAAGGGGTAACAATTACTGACATGACGGAACGAGGCAACAATTTAAATATCAAAGGTAATAACGAGAATTAATGACACGAAATAAACAACTGAAAAGAAATGACACGGAATGCCCCCTCGTGCTAAAACATCATAACACGACACGAAATGTCCCCTCGTGCATAAATATCATCAACACGACACGGAATGTCCCCTCGTGCATAATAATCATAAACACGACACGGAATGTCCCCTCGTGCATAAACAACATAAACATGGCACGGAATGTCCCCTCGTGCATAAACAACATATACATGGAACAGAATGTCCCCTCGTGCATAAATAACATAAACATGGTACGGAATGTCCCCTCGTGCATAAATAACATAAACATGGTACGGAATGTCCCCCTCGTGCAAAAATATCAAAAACAGCATTTTGGCAAGAAAATCAACAATAAGAAACCATAAATGCAAAGGAATAATGAACGGAAATTATATCGTCCTGGCAAGGGACACATCTAAAACCAATCCTATACAAGTGTATAACTTAACAAAATATTTCTCAACCTATCAAATACTCAACAGTATTCACTACCAAGAATTTCCCTCAAACGAATAACTTCCAAATTGATATTAAACACAATATACCTCAATTAAAATCACATAATTACTCATATTCGACTCACGGGCATGCTTGACCACAACATATAGGTACTCGTCACCTCACCTATAGATTGGACATGGAATAAACACGTAGCAAATAAGACTCAACACCTATTCCCTCTAGTTAAGGTTAGGCCAAACACTTTCCTCGATGCCACGAACACTATTCATGCCTCAACTACCGCTTTACCTCTTGATTCCACCACCAACTCGCTCGTATCTAGCCACAAGTTACTTAATTATATCAATAAATGCTAAATGAATCAATTCTAATGCATGGAAATGAGTTTTCTAAAGTTTTCCCCAAAAAGTCAAAAATCGACCCCGGGCCCGCTCGGTCCAAACCCAAAATTCAGACCAAAACCCGATTACCCATTCACCCCCGAGCCTGGATATATAAATGGTTTTGGAATCTGACCTCAATTTGAGGTCTAAATCCCCAAATTTCAATATTCTTAGGTTTTACCCAAAATTCCCAATTCCACCATGAAAACCCTAGATTCTAGGATGAAATCTTGTAAAAAGAAGTTAAGGAGTAAAGAAAATGAGTTAGAAATCAATTGCTAATGTTTTGGAGAAGAAAAAGTGTTTGAAAAATCGCTTATTACCTTTTTAGGGTTTTGAAAAATGAAAAATAACTGAAAATTCCGTTTAAATATATATCCCTCAGACCCCCCACCGCGGACCGCACAACAAGGAGCGCGGCCGCACAAACCAAAAAGACAAGGAAAAATGACTGCAGTGACATGCTTTAGTATTTTGGCCATACCTTTCTCTAAAGATGTCCAAATTGAGATTTCTTTACCTTTCTGGAAACTAGACACGAAGGGCTACAACTTTCGTTTTTGAATAATCTCAAAATGCCTTATAGAGAAAAGGATATACGCCCCCGAAGTCAGACAAGTGATCCCGCTTCACCACCGCGGACCGCACAAAATCGAGTGCGGCCGCAAAGGCCCTTACCGCGGTCAGCACATAATCTTTGTGGACCTCGCTGGTGGGTTCAGAGATTGGACTTCTCTGACCTGCAACAGCTATGTTTTAAGCCTAAAAACATCCCCGGACCTACCCGAAACTCACTTGAGCCCTCAGAACTTCAAACCAAATGTGCACACAACCTCGAAAACATCCTACAGACTTATTCGTGTAATCAAATCACCAAAATAACATCATAAACATCGAATTAAATCCCAAAATAAATGAAATTTCTCAAAACTTCTTTAAACATCAAATTTTGCATTTAAGGTCTGAATCATATCTAATGAAGTCCGTTTCTTACCAAACTTTACAGATATGACACAAATACTATATCGAACCTGTACCGGGCTCCAAAACCAAGATACGGGCCCAATACCACAGGTTTCACATGTAACTCTTTGTAAATCTCTTATATTTTTCAAAAAATAGTTTCTTTCAAAAATTCATTTCTCGGACTTGGGATCTCGGAATTCGATTCCGGGCATATGCCCAAGTCCCATATTTTCCTATGGACCCTCCGAGACCGTCAAACCACGGGTCTGGTTTCGTTTACCAAAAATGTTGACCGAAGTCAACTTTATTCAAATTTCTAATACAAAATAATAATATTTATCAGTTTTTCACATGAAGGCTTCCTTGCTACACGCTCGGGTTGGCACGCAAATCGAGGTGAGATAAAAAGAGGCTTTTATGGCCTCGGAACACAGATTTAGCTAGAAATATACGGGATGACCTTTATGGTCATCACATGTGGTTGTTGTCCTTCCAAGTCCACTGTTGGAGGAGGTTAAGGGAGTGTTGGAATGATCACCATTGAGTATTTTTCTGCCTCTCGATTTGTGGTTACACGAAAGTTGAGACTGCATTTGATCATTTTCGGTGGACATTTCAGAATAATTTTTTTTCGTACTGTTCCTTTAGGTTGTAAAGCTGAATGCCTTTTAGCCATAGGAACTCTGTCCTTATCTCCCTAAGCTCTGATAAGATCTGAGCTAACTCTTGCCTTGTTTCTATATCTAGTTCGTGTGGAGGTGGAGGTGGTGGGGATCATGGGTTGTTTGGTGGTGTAAGTGGGTCGAAAGGACTGGTCGGAGTTGAGTAGGGTGATAAAGGGTTGAAGGAGGTTAGATTCTGAAACCATGGTGCATAAATCTGCCCCATGTGATGTGGAGGATAAAATGGGCGCAAACTGGTCATGGGGTTGGATTTGGTGGTTGCATGGGAAGCGTCGAGTGAGGTAGGTTAGATGTTGATGCATGCTGGTCCAGTAGGAATAATTTTTGAGTCGTATACCACTGGTTTTGCGCAAAAGCATCCATCCTTAGCCTCATTCCCTCCGTTACTATCTCTACTAGGTGAGATGGGTTCTATAGGAGCAATATGACTTCCTGACTGTTGATTTCCATCGTGAACACCAAAGCATAGCCCTTCAATCCCACCTCTAGCCACGATTGGAGAGGTAGGTCCATCATTTTCTGTTGGGATGTATGTACTAGAGGTGTGTTGATATGTGGGAGTTGAGGGCCCTGCATTGCCAAACGTGGAAGCTCGAACAGTTGGTTGTTGTCCAGGTTCCTCCTTGGTGTTTGGTTGGCATTTGGTGTGAAGGTTGGTCTTTGCATGGTTGTTTGGAGAAGAGTAAGGCAGTGTGTGGCTATGGTCAGTCGTGTGTATGGAGTGTATAGTAGTGGGATTAGTTTCCGATTGAGAATTTGATGGTATAGAGTTCATTGTTGTAGAGTTGGATGGATATAGGTCACATGGGTGGTAATGATTTTGTGTGTATGGGAAAAGGGAAGGGCTAGAGGGGTTGTAGGTTACTGTGGCATGTAGCTTGGTTTTGTTGTTGCTAACGTGTCTCCCATTTGGTATAGTATTGGCATGTGATATAGTGGGCTTGGGTGCTAGTGATTGGCCCTTGTTATTCAAAGCCTCTTAGGCTGAAATGATTGCCTTATGTGTCATTTGTGTGTGTATTGGCATGAGTTTATAAGTAAGACCTAATGGGTGAGTAGGAATTGATGAGTGGGTGGTAGTAGAATTAATTATGGGGTGTTTGAGGGGGGTGGGCTTAGGCTTTATCTCATGAGTGCACTGTTCAGGACTTTTGTCCTTAGCCGTAGTCGATGAATAGGTAGTATTTGGGTCTTTGTTTACTAGGCTTGTGGCATATGTTTTTGCCTGGTCTATTTGGTTTTTGGAGCACATGTATGTATTGGTAAAAAAGAGTCTCACACGTAAGCAAGACCTTGACAACTCAGCTAGCTACGTGGACCAAAGAAAACGTCACAGATGGACATGATTTTATAAAGAGGTACGAGATTAACTCAACAAGCACGAGCGCGAGATTGACTCGACAGGCACGGGATTGATTCGTCAGCCACGGGAAACCCAATGAAAAAGAAGAGATGCGGTCGTAAAGACCCCAAACAAAGCCACGGATAGATTCGGGAATCAACAGTTAATGACTTATACGTTATGTAACTCCTAAATAATAGTAACAATTATCCTTTGATGATACTTTGTAACGCCTCGCTAATGTAATAATTAGCCATTAATGAGCACTCATTACAAAAATCAAAACGTTATGCTAGGAAGCCCCTATATAAAAGGGAAAAATTGTAATCCACAGGATCATCTGAATTCTCGAATACAAACTGCTTTACTTTTCTGCATTCTATACTGCTTATTATTTCTTTATTCATTATATTATACACTCGATTATCAGTAACCCGCGTTTATCCTAAAATAGCTTTGGTCAAGGAATCCCATTCTTTGGTTAAACAAATTGGTTCCGCTACCGGGAAACTGCTAATCATAGTGCGTTTACCAACTGATACCCTTTAAATCATGTCGAATTCCAACAACAATGACAACAACAACGTCAACAACAACGACAACAACAACGTCAACAACAATGACGACAACAACCAACAAGGAAATGGAACCCCCGTTCCATCCCCTCGAGGAACACCACGTGCTTCGAGGGAATCATCCCTTGAAAGATCTGATAACCATCGTAACAATAATGAGCAACCAATAGAGCAAGATCAAATAAGGCAAATGATTGCTGAATACGTGGGGCAGGCTTTGCAAGAATTTGCGAGAGGATTACCACAGGCACATCCAGTACCGCTAATGCCGCCTTCAAATAATACAATCGTAGTAGAGAATATGCAGTCTGGATTAGTAAACTCAACCAGAGGTGAAACCCCCAATGCATCTCTTGAAACGATACCAGGTACGACTAATAACTCTAAGTTACAAAATTTATTACTAACCATGCAGAAATAGATGAAGGAATAGAACGATCGCATCGAGCAAATCCCTGGAGTGCCGCCTATCATCAAGGGCATTGATGTTGATAGATATTCTCAACAACCTTGGAAGCCAAGTGCGGCTCCATTGCCTATACCCAAGAAATTTAGAATGCCCGACGTTCCTAAATATGATGGAACAACTGACCCACGCGATCACGTGACTGCCTTCACTACTGGAGTAAAAGGCAATGACTTAACAAAAGAGGAGATCAAATCGGTCCTTGTCAAGAATTTTGGGGAAACGCTCACAAAAGGAGCTTTAACCTGGTATTCTCTTCTCCCTGAAAATTCTATAGATTCCTTTGCTGAACTTGCAGATTCGTTTATAAAAGCACACTCTGGTGCACAAAAAGTTGAAAAACGAATGGAAGATATATTCAAGATAAAGCAAGGAGACATGGAATTGCTTCGTGAATTTGTAGACAGGTTTCAACGAGAAAGAATGCAATTACCAAGGGTGCCTGACAATTGGGCAGCCATGGCATTTGCAAGCAATTTAAATGATAAAAGCTCAGAAGTCACGAGACGGCTTAAAGAAAGTCTGAGAGAATTCCCAGCTACAACATGGAATGATGTGTATAACAGGTACAATACCAAACTCAGAATCAAAGAAGATATCATTGCTTGATCAAAAGATGAAGAATATCCCAAAACCAGACGTCCAGAACCAGAGAAAAGGTCAGGTAAAAACAGGTACGATCCTTACTTAGGACCTTCGAGACGTGACACACATCCCAGGTTCGAAAATACAAGACCACCGAGAAGAGATATAGGCTCATCCTCATCTAGATCCAGGAGAGATCGAGATGAACGGTCCAAGGGTAATACCCGAATTGGAGACCATAATTTCAATGTGAACAGTACTGAACTTGTCTCAATATTGAGAAATATGGGAGACAAGGTTAAATGGCCCAAAGAAATGCGATCTAATCCTAACAGGAGAAACCTTGATCAGTGGTGTGAATTCCACAATGATCATGGCCATAGAACTGCAGATTGCAGATTTTTGCAAGGTGAAGTAGAACATCTATTAAAACAGGGCTACTTAACAGAATTGTTTAGTGATAAAGGTAAACATGAATATATGAAGAACAGGAAGGAGCCCCCAAAACCTCTTTCCCTAAAATGAACTGTCAACGTCATACATGGAGGGGAAGAAGTGAACGGCATTGTTTGCCAATTAGCATCAAAAGTCACAAGTACCCACGGGAACGAGTTCGAGAAGCGACGAAGGAAGATCAAATAACTTTTGATGATGCAGATTTTGGCGGATTAATGCTTCCTCATAATGATGCAATGGTAATATCTTTAATTATTCATGACACTAACGTTAAAAGAGTGTTGATTGATCCAGGCAGTTCAGTCAACATTATTTTGATAAAAGTCGTGGAGGAAATGCTGGTAGAAAATGAAATGATCCCAAAGGCACGAGCCATATCTGGGTTCGATAATTCAACAGTGATAACTAAAGGAGAAATCGAACTTACCACTTACGCCGAAGGAGTCGTCAAAAATGCGAAATTCCAAGTCATTGATACAGAGATGGCTTATAACGTTATTTTGGGAAGACCATGGATCCATGATATGAAAGCGGTCCCATCCACCTTACATCAGGTAATAAAATTCCCTTCAAAGTGGGGAGTAAGACAAATTAGAGGTGACCAGCAAACTTCGAGAAATATCAATTCGATAGCTCTTCACAACAAAAAAGATACGGGAGAGACAGCAAATTATCAAACAGAAGCACCTCAACAAACAGGTATGGAAAAAACCTCTGATCAACTATGTACAAAAGAAATGGATATTCAAATAGGTACGGAAGGAGATAATGATGAAACAAATCCTGTTACCATCAAGGATGAGCTAGAACATGCAGACATAGACTCCAGACCGGATTTCATTCGTGAACCAGAAGAAGACGAGCATATTAAAACAACTGCTGAAGAACTTGAGGCTGTTCCGCTTTCTGAACAAAAGCCCGAGAGAAAGTTGTATATTGGCACAAAATTGCTGGAAAGACTAACTCTTGAGCAAAAAGGTATGTTAGTCAATTATTTAAAAGCTAATGAGGACTGTTTTGCATGGTCCCACTCAGATATGATAGGTATCCCACCAGAAGTGATGACTCATAAACTAAATGAAGATCCATCCTTGACACCTGTTAAACAAAATAAAAGAAAGAAAGGACCTTTCAAAAATCAAGTGATTGACGAGGAAGTTAAAAAACTACTAAACATAGGCTCGATACGAGAGGTAAAGTATTCTGACTGGCTGGCTAACACAGTAGTCGTGCCTAAAAAGAACGGCAAATGGAGGGTATGTGTATATTATACTGATTTAAATAAATCATGTCCTAAAGATTCATTTTCTTTGCCACATATAGATCAAATTATCGATGCTACCGTAGGTCATGAATTGTTAAGTTTTTGGATGCATATTCTGGTTATAACCAGATTAAAATGGATTCCCTAGATGAAGAAAAAACTTCATTCATCACTAACATGGGGACTTATTGTTATAAGGTCATGCCTTTTGGCTTGAAAAATGCAGGGGCCACTTACCAAAGGTTAGTAACAAAAATGTTCCAAGAACATTTAGGAAAAATGATGGAAGTCTATATCGATGATATGCTTGTAAAATCAACACAAGCGAAAAATCATCTCCAACATCTCTCTACTACTTTTGACATCTTACGCAGGTATAATATGAAGCTCAATCCGAAAAAATGTGCCTTCGGAGTACAATCTGGTAAGTTTCTGGGATTCCTTGTATCTAATAAAGGAATAGAAGTAAATCCGGCTCAATTAAAAGCTATAGAAGAAATACCTGAAATTCTGAAGAATAAAAAAGAAGTTCAAAGATTAACAGGAAGAATAACAGCTTTAGGGATTTATTTCTAGATCTTCCGAGAAAAGCTTTAAATTCTTTTCAGTTCTTAAAAAGCAAAATCAGTTCGAGTGGACTGAAGAATGCCAGCAGGCACTCAAAGACTTGAAGATTTACTTATCAAAACCACCGCTGCTATCGAAGCCAAGAGAAGGGGAAAGATTATACATCTACCTGGTTGTTTCAGAAATTGCCGTAAGTGCAGTACTGGTAAGGGAAGAAAAAGGTAAGCAATTCCCTATTTATTATATAAACAAGACTCTGTTAGATGCCGAGACTAGACATCCACATCTAGAAAAATTAGCTTTAGCTTTAATAATGGCATCAAGAAAATTACGTCCTTATTTTCAATGTCATTCAATCATTGTCGTGACTTCATATCCTTTAAGAAATATTCTACACAAACAAGAATGGTCAGGAAGATTAGCCAAATGGACAATAGAGTTAAGTGAGCATGATATAACATATCAACCTAGAACGGCAATTAAATCGCAAATATTAGCAGACTTTGTAGTTGACTTTAGCAACAATGTTACCCCTGAAGTGGAAAAAGAGTTACAACTCTTCAATGGTGTAAACCCAGGTCAATGAACCCTATTTACAGATGGCTCTTCTAATGTAAAAGGAGTTGTATTAGGCATTGTACTAACATCACCCACGGGTGAAATGATACGACAAGCTATTAAGTGTTATCCAATCACTAACAATGAAGCAGAGTACGAGGCTGTTATAGCAGGTTTAGAATTGGCACGGGAGCTGTCAATTCAACAAATTGAGATCAACAACGATTCTCAATTGGTGGTAAACCAAATGCAGGGGACTTACATCGCTCGAGAAACTCGAATGCAACAATATTTAGAAAAGGCACGAGAACTTGTAAGACAGTTCAAAACGTGGAAAATAATACAAATACCCAGGGAGGAAAATGCTGAAGCAGATGCGTTAGCAAACCTTGCGGCAGTCACAGAAGTGACCAATAAAGACAACACCATTGTCGTCCACCTCTTTCATTCAGCGATTGACCAAGACAGAAATGAGGTATCTTTCAATAATTTAACTTGGGATTGGAGAAACGAAATTCTCAATTTTTTGCAGAGTGGTAACGTGCCTGAAGACAAGAAAGCAGCTCAAGCGCTTCGTCGCAAAGCAACAAGATATTGTCTTGTACACAACACGTTGTATCGTAAAATTTTTGGGGGACCCCTAGCTAAATGCCTCGGACCTAATCAAACGGAGTTCGTGATAACAGAAGTCCACGAAGGACATTGTGGAAATCACGCAGGAGAAAGGTCTTTAGTAAAAACCCTAATCAGAGCAGGGTACTATTGGCCTAAGATGGAAGAAGACGCGAAGAATTTCATCTCAAAATGCGATAGGTGTCAACGTTTTGCCAATAATATGCACAGACCAGCGGAGCCATTACATTCTATCATATCACCATGACCTTTTATGAAATGGGGAATGGATATAGTGGGACCTCTTCCCCTAGCTAAAGGACAGGTACGATTCCTTCTGGTGCTTACTGATTATTTCACAAAATGGGTCGAAGCGGAAGCATTCAAACAAGTGCGGGAAAAGGAGGTCAAAAGTTTCTTATGGCAAAACATAATATGCCGATTTGGAATTCCAAAGGAGATCGTGTGTGATAATGGTCCACAGTTTATAGGCTCTCAAATCACAGAGTTCTTCGAAAGTTGGAAAATTAAACAGATTGCTTCAACACCATATCATCCCGTAGCTAACAGACAAGCTGAGTCTATGAACAAAATCATTATCAACAATATAAAGAAGCACTTAGATAAAGCCAAAGGCAGTTGGCCCGATGAATTACCAGCAGTATTATGGGCATATAGAACTACGTCAAAAACAGCTACGGGAGAAACCCCTTTCGCACTTGTTTATGGCTTAGAAACATTAATACCCGTGGAAATCGGCGAACCAAATTTGAGGGTGACAACAGCTACGGAGCAAACAAATGACGCCGAACTTCAAACCAATTTGGACTTGCTTGAGTCACGAAGAGAAGCAGCTCTAATACAGATGGCAGCTCAAAAGCAAATCATAGAGCGATATTACAATCGTAAAGCTCATCTCAGATATTTTAAAATTGGGGACTTCGTACTTAAAAAGGTTTTCCAATCAACAAAAAAAGCAGGAGCTGGCAAATTGAATCTAAATTGGGAAGGACCCTATAAGATCCGGGGCATAGCTGGGAAAGGTGCGTACGAGTTGAAAGCCATGGACGGCAGTATTCTACCAACGAGCTGGAACGCCATCCACCTGAAGAAATACTACTTCTAAGGAAAAGAAATA
>ML268697.1:0-54192 GCA_005239495.1 Nicotiana undulata
CTAACCATACCAAGAACACAAAAATCGGACCTCAAATGGTCCTCCAATTCCCCCATTCTTCCTATCTTAAACTCAAGCCCTAACCACCATTTTTCTACTGTTTTTACCCATGATTTCAACCTAAAATTGTTCTTAATGCACAACATAACGAGTTTTGAGTCCAAGAAACTTACCTCCTTGAAGAAACAACGAAATCCCTCTTCAAATNTCCGCAACAACGGGGCATTTTTCGCACCTGCGACTCCGCAGGCGCGACATTTTAACCGCACCTGCGAAAGTCACTTAAATGCCCAGGCTCCGCGCATGTGATCGCTTTACCGCAACGGCGGGCCCACAGGGGCGACACATTGACCGCGCTTGCTATCATTCACTTAACACTCAGAGCCCGCGCCTGCGAACCCATCCCCCGCACCTGTGACCTCGCAGGTGCGATCTTCTTTCCGCCCTTGCGATGAATTTCCTCCCCTGTGCCTTCACTCTCGCGCCTGCGATGTCCGCACCTACAGCCCAAGCATCGCAGGTGCGATCACACCAGCAGTAGCAGCTTCAGCTGCGTTTCAAGTCCCAATTTCTCCGTTTAACGTCCGAAATCAAACCCGAGCCCCTCGGGACCCCAACCAAACTTACCAACATATCAAACATGGTTATTCAAACTTAGTCGAGCCATTAAAACACCAAAAATAACATCGAAACTATAAATTCTCATCCAATTCAAGCCTATGATTCCCAAAAACTTCCGAAACACACATTTGATCAAAAACCCAACCAAACCATCTCCAAATGACCTGAAATTTTGCGGGCAAGTCCAAAATGACCTAACGAAGCTACAGCAACTCTCGGAATCCCATTCCGACCCTCGGATCAAAATCTCGCCTATCAACCGGAATTCGCCAAAATACTAACTTCGCCAATTCAAGCCTAATTCTACACCGGGCATCCTAAAAATATTCTGAACACACTCCTAAGTCCCAAATCACCTAACGAAGCTATCTGAACCATAAAACCTGCATTCTGAGGTCGTTCACCAATAAGTCAACTCCGGGTTGACTTTTCCAACTCTAAAGCTCTTGTTAGAGACTATGTGTCTCAATCCACTCTATTTTCGCTCCGAACCCGAACCAACCAACCCCAACACTTCGTGAACAGTATAACCGAGCTACTACAAGACAGATATGAAGGAATAGATGCATATATTGCGTAACGACGGACCGGGTCGTTACAGTCATGATTTAACAACAGATAACAACAGGAAGGGAAAACTTCTTTCATAATTATAACTTTAGGTTCCGTCATGTCAGTTGACAATTCATATCTCAAGGCATTTAAGTAGTTCAAATCATGGATTGCCGGAGGATTGAACAGCGCGAACCATAGCACGCACAATTAATGCCGAAGTCGTACGGCCCGATTCAAAAAAATAATAAAATATGCATTGCCGGAGGATTGAACGGCGCGAACCATAGATGCATCTATTACCCGGCTCGCAAATCATACGTGCGGCGCGGTCAAATATAAATAATAGAGTTATCTCGCTTGCGAATCATATATGTGACACAAGTACTCCTAGATAGACACATTCAAACAGTCAATCCAGACTTCATCAGGAAAACAATTACCCAACGAAATGATAATTTTTCTTTTAATGGTCAAGAAGATGGTGTTTAATCTTTCTAGAAATTCATTTTCCAAGTTTGATATGATTTAAGCATTTTAAATTTATCAGTAAATTACAAGTACGACAAGTAAAGCATGCTTTTGGGTCCTAGACTACCCGGACATAAGCATAATAGTAGCTACGCACGGACTCTCGTCACCTCGTGCATATGTAGGCCCCACAAATAGTAGCACATAATTAATTATTTTACCTATGGGGACAATTCCCTCTTACAAGGTTAGAAAGGAGACTTACCTCGCTCCGAAGTTTCATAACCAGTTTCCAAGCCCTTCCGAAAACTCGAATCGATGCACAACGCTGCAAAACTAGTTAATAATTATGCAAACCCATAAATGTATACTCAATTACTCATAACAATTCAATTTATAACAAATTCTAACCCCAATCGAAAGGTCGATAAAATCACCCTCGGGCCCACGTGCCCGGATTTCGAAATTTCTCGAAGATAATGATTACCCATAGCTTTACGAACTCAAATATATATTTTGTTTCCAATTCCATGCCCAAATTCGAGGTCATAATCTAAAAACCCAAATTCTAGGTCTTCTACCCAAAACCTCACAATATATACACATTTTCATGTTCAAATCCATATATAATCATGTGTTTAACTCAAAACTGGTATAAGCCACTTACCTCATGCTTGATGATGAAAATGTCACATCCAAGTTGCACCAAAATCGGCTCCCATGGAGAAAATATGGTGAAAATGAGTCAAATCCTCGTTTTAAAATAACACACTGCCCAGCCCTCTTTTCGCACCTGCGGTCACTAGACCGCTTCTGCGGTTCCGCAGGTGCGGCCCAACTACTGCTTCTGCGGTCTTCCACCAGGCCCCTCAACTCCGCATCTGCGGCTCCCCGTGCGCAGGTGCGGTCCCGCTGATGTGGATCTCGACCGCATTTGCGGTCCACGCCTTCCCCAGCAAAAAGTTCGCTCCTGCGAGTCCCTTCCTGCTCATACGGAGCTTGCACCTGCGGCCCTCTTTACGCAGATGCGATCACACCAGAAGCTCAGCTGCTTCATCCTTTCCTCAAATTCCATTTTCGTTCCGTTAACCACTCGAAATCCACCCAAGGCCCTCGGGACCCCGTCAAATCACACCAATTAGTTCCAAAATATAATGCGGACCAGCTTGAGGCCTCAAGTCACATCAAACAACGGCAAAACCATGAATCACACTCAAATCCAAGCTTAATGAACTTTAGAACTTCCAACTTCAACATTCGATGCAGAAACCTATCAAATCACGTCTGATTGACCCCAAATTTTGCACACAAGTCACATTCAACATTATGGACCTATTCCAACTTTCAGAATCGGAATCCGACCCCGATATCAAAAAGTCCACTTCCAGTCAAACTTCTCAAAAACCTTTAAATTTTCTAACTTTAGCCAAATGACTCTAGAATGACCTACGAACCTCCGAATTTACTTCCGATCGCGCTCCCAATAATTGAATCGCCATACGAAGCTATTCCCAGACTTAGAACCCCAAATTGGACATTGATAACACTGAAATGTACTTCAATCCAAATTTATTCTTCTAAAATGCTAACTTCCACAATATGCGCCGAAACGCTCCCGGGTCATCCAAAACCCGACCCGAACATATGCCCAAGTCCGAAATCGTCATACAAACCTGTTGGAACTTTCAAATCCCGATTCTGAGGACGTTTACTCAAAAGTCCAATCTTAGTCAACTCTTCCAACTTAAGGCTTCCGAAACGTGAATTCTGTTGACAAATCAACTCCAAAACTCTCGGAATTCAATTTGGACCATGCGTACAAGTCATAATATTTGAGGTGAAGTTGCTCATGGCTCAAACTGCCGAACGACGCGCTAGAGCCCAAAACATACGTTCGTCTTAGAACGTGCTAAGAACTTTGCTGGAGTTGTCTGAAATCACTGTTTAATCCCTCGTGCACGTACCTGTGCTACCACAACTCAGTTCAACACCTTAGGTCAATCCAATATGAAGATATCCTCTTTCATTTAGGCAAAAGCCTTAGAGGCCAGTTCCAATGTCCGAAATTTTCTGCCAAACCTGTTTCTAACATATGAACACCGTATCAATCACCATACGATGTACCAGAACATGACTGCATAGCTTTCCTGAATCCACACCTTGCGCCACTCCATTCATAGGGCCATAATAACATTCTCTGATCATAATAGCCGAAAATCCATGAATTTGATGCTCCCAATGCACCTTATGACATATATAAATCCTGTTCTATCCCTTTGCCATACTGCCACGACGGAAAAGATGTGTAGAATTTCATAACCAATAGCCGTGTCAATAGATCATTAAGTCTATACCCTTGACAAGAGCCATAACCACATGCTGAATCAAATAATAGCATTTGCTCTTTAATACACATCATATAATTTGATTGCACTTATCCTAGATCCAAAACTCTTGTCTCACCCAATACGAACTGCTCAGGCAGCGAGCCACCCCAGACATGACTAAAAGTCTCATATGATGCCACAACGTGCCAATAGGCTACCCACTCGAATGTGCTACATAAGGAAAACAAACTCTGGAAGGGACTACTCAACTCACGCACTAATATGAACTTTTCTCAGAAAATGGGAAACAAAACACACAAAAAATGGAATATAGAGAACCGTACTCAACATCACACTGCTGCGGCGTGCAACCCGATCCAAATGTCATACCCGTGGCGGCGTGCCACCCGATCCAAATAACATACCCGTGGCGGCGTGCCACTCGATACACACATAAAATTCACATAAAGAGATACACACCGAGCTAAATTGCTCATTACTACATAATATTGAATGTCGGTCACAAGTAACACTAAGTGCACAATACCATCCCCGGGGAGACATATAGCGCCATAAGCTACAAAACTCAAGCACCACTGAGGTGCAATATATGATCTGAATCTCAAGAGCCATCCTGCTCACATAACACCATCCATATGCGAAATCTCAAAACCTATGAAAATTATCAATCCGTTCACAACTCACACGGCACAATATAGTATTAAATGAAATAGATGCCGAAATAACATCCAACGTTCTAATACTCATTCATGAGGAGCACTATACTGAAATGAATACATCTAGCATGATATAGAGCCCATATTCATATTTAAATCCATCCACAGACCTTAAGATGATCACCATACTAGGCTAATAACCTTTCACGGGTCCCTAATAACCCCCTCTTTCCCATAACACACAAGAACAACCATCATAACCGGAGCAAATTTCCACATTCCGCAACCAAATGGACTGAGCGCCCTCCAGGCATTCTCAAATAGGCGATATTACCACATTCTTCATACTTGGATTAAACCTTCAATCAATCAAGTGACAACATGTCACACTTATACAATCTTCCCGTGGTCACGCTCCCACAACCTTCCACACAAGGTAACAAGTCTGCACATCTACACCACCGACCACACTAACGTTGTAAAGAAAATCAAGAATCCATAACCAGGATGCAAAACCTCTTTCACAAAACACCGATCTCAGGTGACGCTGAAGACAACACCAGCTTACTCTAAACATTCAAATCCCTTTTCTTCTCATCTGAGCTGGTGACATCCTTGCCAACACCGAACCACAACCTTGATCCTCGCTTCCAAATTTCATACCGCTCACTGCACCTAACATGCCAATATGCGATCGTACATGAATTTCATCGTAACTCCTGAACCACTAATAGGGTAAACACTTCATCATATAGAAACTTTTTACTTAACTCATTCCAAGAGAACCACAACAACACGCGAATGAGTTCTCCTAACTGTAAAATATACAAATCCTTCCGGGATCCGCCTACACATAATAGGCTATAATACTTGGATGCTTCCAAATAAAATCAATTACGGCGGCCGACAAGAACTCGCACGCACCGTCACCAATCACATGCATAACTTAATCACATTGAAGGAACTGATCACTGCCATCAATATGCCATTTCTACCATGGCTAACCAATCTAACTCTTTCTAATTATCCTTAACTTGATTTAGAAATAATGATAACTCCAATCAACACATAACAACTCAATTCGCACTCATCCTGAGTGACCCCATTCCACGAAACCACATTATCTCCAGACCCATGAACCGTTTCATGCCCTCCTTACACGCACACTCGCATCTCCAACTAGTACACCCATTCTGATAATTCCTCTATGAATTCGAAGTCATTTTCTCTTTTTATTCCAAATGCTACTCTGCACGTCGAAAAAATCATAGAACATTATGTGCCTCGTATCATACACCGCAACAAAAACTCGATTCTTAACCATACCGCGGGTTTGAAATCCTCAGGCACCGCATTTTAACTTTTAAATTCACTAAGACCGTTGTTGAGAGTCACCCACTCTGGCTTGGTCCCGAATATAATCAACTCCAAGGCTCCGCTGGCCCATGAACACCCATCTTAATAAAGCATCTGACTGAATCACTTTTCTTGTAACTCACCTCTGTACAAAGCATAAATCCTGAATTTCCCCAAAGCCTGAACATGAGTCGATAAGGACAACTATAGCACACCTCTACCAATTCCCTTGCTCAAATTACCCCTTATGTCCTTTTCCCTTAGCTGCAATAACTCACAAATATGACGACAACCAGAATTTTCACCAGTAGATAACCATGCAACCTAATCGTAGGCGGTGGGACTCTCCCACTTAGCCTGAAGCTACTATTACACAACTCTAGAACCCACCAAGATTCTTTCTTCATTGTTGACATGATCCTGCACATCCAACTCGCCAAATTTCTCGAAATCCTTATGTTAGCATTTCATGAACACTCCGGGTCTCTAGCAATATTCACATATTCGACTCTAACTGGATAGTTAGTAAAATCCTTCACAGAAGCTTTGCCAACCGCGCGACCGCTGACCTGTTCATAGAAGATAACCCACCTATGGAAATTACATGCCGACATCTTCCAACGTCGCTGCACGGGTAACAATTACTACGACATCAATACCCCATCCTAAGCCCGTTCTCATTCACTAACTGTACCAGTCCGTTCACTCCATATGGACATCAACTAAATGTGCGACAATATCTTCCAATTCACAGTTATATTGCATCCTTTTTCATATCAAACAACTCCTTTCTGTTGCATCCAATCTCCTGCCGTATAATAGCCAATATTTTAAAATTAAGCTCGTGGACCCAATCACCGTCCACTAAAATTCCCAAGTCTTTCCAAACTTCCCTCAAGGTGTGTAGTCATCCTATCACAAAACCAATATGCAACTCCGCCACTCTCCCACTTTGGTCAAACCAACTCCTTTAAGCAATTGCTCGACTCATGCCTCCTACACTTGGCCTTCTAGAAGTTTAATCACCACAAAACACTTCCCACATGCCCTTCCTCATCTTTCGTTGCCTAGTTGTTGCCTTAAATAAAAAATCTATCTCTGTAGAACTTGCACTACTAGATCACTACTAACTTTAAACCCCTTAGAAGTTCGTCTTTCTCGAGCCATTAATACTAGAAGGGCCAATTCGGTCCCGAAGTCGCCTCACTCTCCTCTAATACCATTTCACAATACCCTGCCCAAAAGGCGAATTGTAGAAGACCATAACACCGTCGAATTTAACACATTTAATCACGGACGACGACACCACATCGCATATGAAAATTCCACCACACTTGAAAACACCAAGTCTCATTACTCTATCAACCCAAACCTGAATAATTATAGTCCGATTGACTTTTCTCCGCCGGAAATAAAATAATGAATCTCTAAATCTTGCGTTGAGTAAACATCTTTCCAAGTCATTCACTGCTTAAATTCATAGACAAGCACTCTACCATTACACCACACTGTCAATAGCAACGCATGAATCATCGTAACAATAAATGCTAAATCTCAAAACTCTAGGTAGTACTGATACTGAGCTGAAATGATAGAACGGCCTTCTGAAAGGCGACGACAATGGCCCAATCAATTACGCAGGGAGAAACATCGTGCACCACATCTGCAGTAGTAGTAAAAGTACAGACGTCTCTGTACTAAAGAAGGGATCAAGAAGGGAACTGCTCCTAACAGCCATGTAGCCTCTCGAAGATAAGTACAGACGTCTCCGTACCAATCCGCAAGACTCTACCAGACATGTTCATGACTCGTGAGACCTAAGTAAACCTAGTGCTCTGATACCATGTTGTCATGACCCAAAATCCATTAAGGGTCGTGATGGCGCCAGACACCACTGTCAGTCAAGCCAACACTAGATAGTTAATTAAATTCTCTTTTTAGTATTTTTGAAATCATTTATTTTCCTTGCATGTAACAATAAGTAGAGAACTTCACTAATTAAATAATGATATCTTTAACAAATTCAAATAATGGATAAATCCCATAATTATCCCAAAACCCGATGTCACAAGTGCATGAGCAAATTTCTAGGAATTTAAAATGCAATACAATAACTGTCAAGAAAGAAAATTGGACAGAAAAGAAAGTACAATGCTCCGAAGCAGACTCTGCTGGTTGTGGGCCGTCTCGAGAGATGCAGGTCACCTAAGTCTCCGAATCAACCACGTCTTTGTGCCCATAAGGCCACAGTCCATACATGTACATTAAAATGTACAACAAGTGTAGTATGAGTACAAAAAAACGTGTACCCAGTAAGTATCTCGCCTAACCTCGAAGAGGTAGTGACGAGAGGTCGATCTCGACACTTACTAGCGGTCAGATAGATATAATTAAATGTGGTGCTAAGCATGGATGTCATGATTTAATAACAGATAACAACAGGAAAGGACAACTTCTTTCATAATTATAACTTTAGGTTCCGTCATTTCAGTTGACAATTTACATCTCAAGGCATTTAAGCAGTTCAAATCATGGAAATGTACCAAGCAAATAGCACGCGCAATTAATGCCGAGGTCGTACGACCCGATCCAACAAAATAATAAAATGTGCACTGCCGGAGGGTCGAACGACGCGAACCATAGATGCATATATTACCCTGCTCGTGAAACATACGTGCAACGCGGTCAAATATAAATAATAGAGTTACCCCGCTCGCGAATCATACATGCGAGCAAGTACTCCTAGATACACACATTCAAACAGTCAATCCAGACTTCATCAGGAAAATAACCTAAGGAAATGACAATTTCTCTTTTAATGGTCAAGAAGATGGTGTTTAGTCTTTCTAGAAATTCATTTGCCAAGTTCGATATGATTTAAGCATTTTAAATTTATCAGTAAAATTACAAGTACGGCAAGTAAAGCATGTTTTTGGGTCCTAGACTACCCGGACATAAGCATAATAGTAGCTACGCATGGACTCTCGTCACCTCGTGCGTACGTAGCCCCCACAAATAGTAGCACATAATTAATTATTTCACATAGGGGGACAATTCCCTCTTACAAGGTTAGAAAGGAGACTTACCTCGCTCCGAAGTTTCATAACCGGCTTCCAAGTCTTTCCAACAACTCGAATCGATGCACAACGCTCCAAAACTAGTCAATAATTATGCTAACCCATAAATGTATACTCAATTACTCATAACAATTCAGTTTATAACAATTTCTAACCCCAATAGAAAGGTCGATAAAATCACCCTCGGGCCCACGTGCCCGAATTTTTAAATTTCTCGAAGATAATGATTACCCATAACTTTACGAAGTCAAATATATATTTTGTTTCCAATTCCATACCCAAATTCGAGCTCACAATCCAAAATACCAAATTCTAGATCTTCCGCCCAAAACCCCATAATCTATACAAATTTTCGTGTTCAAATCCATATATAATCATGTGTTTAACTTAATACTGGTATAAACCACTTACCTCATGCTTGGTGATGAAAATGGCACTTCCAAGTTGCTCCAAAATCGGCTCTCATGGAGAAAATATGGTGAAAATGAGCCAAACCCTCGTTTTAAAATAACACACTGCCCAACCCGCATTTCACACCTGCGGTCACTAGACCGCTTCTGCGGTTCCGCATGTGCAGCCCAACTACCGCTTCTGCGGTCTTCCACCAGGCCTCTAAACTCCGCATCTGCGGCTCCCCGTGCGCAGGTGCGGTTCCGCTGCTGTGGATCTCGACCGCATATGCGGTCCACGCCTTCCCCAGCAAAAAATCCGCTCCTGCGAGTCCCTTCCTGCTCATGCAGAGCTTGCACATGCGGCCCTCTTTACGCAGATGCGATCACACCAGAAGCTCAGCTGCTTCATCCCTTCCTCAAATTCCATTTTCGTTCCGTTAACCACCCGGAATCCACCCAAGGCCCCCGGGACCCCGTCAAATCACACCAACCAGTTCCAAAATATAAGGCGGACTAGCCCGAGGCCTCAAGTCACATCAAACAATGCCAAAACCATGAATCACACTCAAATCCAAGCTTAATGAACTTTAGAACTTCCAACTTCAACATTCGATGCCGAAACCTATCAAATCACGTCCGATTGACCCCAAATTTTGCACACAAGTCACATTCAACATTACAGACCTATTCCAACTTTAGAAATCGGAATCCGACCCCGATATCAAAAAGTCTACTTCCGGTCAAACTTCCCAAATAACTTTAAATTTTCTAACTTTAGCCAAATGACTCCAGAATGACCTACAGACCTCCGAATTTACTTCTGATCGCGCTCCCAATACCAAAATCACCATACGAAGCTATTCCCAGACTCGGAATCCCAAACGGACATCGATAACACTGAAATGTACTTCAATCCAAATTTATGAAATTATTTTAAAATGCTAACTTCCACAATATGCGTCAAAACGCTCCCGGGTCATCCAAAACCCGACCCGAAGATACGCCCAAGTCCGAAATCGTCATACGAACTTGCTGGAACTTTCAAATCCCGATTCTGAGGTCGTTTACTCAAAAATCTAATCTTAGTCAACTCTTCCATTTTAAGGCTTCCGAAACGAGAATTCTCTTCACAAACCAACTCCAAAACTCCCTGAATTTAATTCCGACCATGAGTACAAGTCATAATACTTGAGGTGAAGCTGCTCATGGCCTCAAACTGTCGAACGACACGCTAGAGCCCAAAACGACCGGTCGGGTCGTTACAAAATCGAGGAAGGTTTTTCATCAACTTTGAAAGTGGTCCAATCAGAAAACAATCGGCTTATTGAGTTGTTGGCAAAGTCAAGTGCAGACAGGCAACGAGATATGGATATAAAAGATATAGCTTTGAAACTAAAAGAATTTAAAGAAAAAAATAAATTTTTATTGTAGATTTACATTCTATTGTTGATCCAAATATTCGTGAATTTAACGACAAGAACAAAAACAAATAATTCAATTTCAACAGCCACAACCACAATAATCCTCTGCCCCATACGCTTAATATTTTAATGATACTAGTAGATTTGAAAGCGACCTACGAGAGCACTAAATTGTTGTTGTAATTTTCTCATATCATTATGTTATTTAATGTATTTTCAAGTTTAATCTATGTCAATCGCCATTGCATTAAATATTTATTTTTATGTTATTTAATGACAATTGTGTTATTTATTAACAAAATATTAAATTTATATAATCCTCTTTACAAACAAAAAAAAAAGGCATTTTTGATGAAGTATTATGCTCTTCAAGGAAAACTGGAATGGAGTGGTGACAACTCAAGAAGAACATCACAATTTATATCAACTGCAAAGAAATAGTAAGTGCAAAGTTAGAAGTAACCCATTAAAATGTTCAATAATAATAGTTGACGATATAGTTAATTTATAAAAAATTATTATCCTGTTCAAACATAATATTTCATTCTTTATTCTTCCTTTCTAAGAACCACAATAACAGACTATGAATAATTCTACAAGTGGGTTATGGAGAGGGTAATATATATATAGCCTTATCCCTACTTATAGGTAAGTTGTATTCAATATACCATCGGCTCGAGTAAAGATGAAAATGAAGTATTAATAACAAGCAGTAACAACAAGATACTAAAAACAACCTCTCTGTCTTCCAAGTTAGGGGTAAGGCTGCGTACATCTCACTCTTTCCAGACCCACTTGTAAAAATTTATTGTGTTGATTGTTGTTGTTGTAGTAACAACAAGATAATAAAAAAATCGAAATCAAAGATAATAATAGAAACCTAGGAATAAGAAAAAACAAACTAACACAAGTACTACTGGCTGGTATGGAGAAGAAAAATAATCAGACTACTAACTACCCTTCTACTATAATTCTGGACATGTATACCCTCCTATTAATGGTCAAACTAGAGTATTGTTATGTCTTGCTTAATCACCTCTTTTCAATAATTTTTTGGCCTATTTCTATATCTTCTCTGACTTATAAAGGTCAACCTCTCGCACCTCCTTACTTGAGCATTTTGTGTCTCTCTTTTACATGTCTGCACCATCTTAGTTTCGCTTCCTGCATTGTTATTTTTCACGGCAACCAGTCTTTCCTTGTTCCGAATAATTTCATTCGTAAACTTATTATTCTCTTCTAAACAACGATAAACAATGTTTTTATTTCCTCCCACTTGAAAAGTAAATTTGCTTCCTTTCCCCCCTTTTTCCGCCTAAAGGAAATTGAGCATTCATTTAACTAAAAGAGTCTTAAGAAAAATATTTCTGAGAATAAAGAGGAAAAAAAAACACGTGCTTCAACAAGAAACACAGATTTCACTCAATCACCAAAAAGTCAATTTCATTCATCCCCACATCACAAATCTTATACCGAATCAAAGCACAGAACCAATAGTAGATTCTACAATATTCCATTCGTACATGGCACAACCAACACAAATTTAAAAGTCCTCAAGAAACACTTTAAATGAACTCAAAACAACCTTAGAAAAACAATCAAGAACAAAAGAAGAGAAATTAAAAATAGGAAACAACTTTCCAATCCCTTTAATTTATCATCTGAAATGCCCACCATTGATTTGAGCAGAACACCTCTATGTGTTACCCTTTTGCCTCCTTTTCAACAAGGAACCAATATTCAATTTTCCCTCTCAAATTCATCTGTTAATTCATTTGTGTACAGTTTTAAGCCCAAACGGTTTCATTTCTTGAAACCATGTTCTTCACTAAGGGAAACCAAGAAACAGCAGACCCTTTTGAAAACACCAAATAAATCTCCTCAGAGCTTCAGGAGGCTGCTTAATTTGAACCCCAAAAATGATGATGCTGATGATTATGAGAGTGAGAGTGAGAGTGAGAGTGATAGTGCTATTAAAGGTACCATTTTGGCTGGTCTTTTGATTGTGGGCGTGGTTGGTGGATTTGGGACTGTTGGGTACATATACAAGGACCAGATCAATACTTTCTTGAACCAGTTTTCTGGCTTTATTGAAGGTAATTTCATATGAATTTTCCAATTAGTTTTTCTACCTTTAATGGCATAGCACCAGTATTTTGAACCTTGTTATATTGCCATTTACTTAAACAATTCTTGTTATTGTTCCTTCTTTTTTTTTAATTGATAAGTAACAGTATTTTTGGTATTGGTATTGTCTTTCCCTTAGTGGTTGTGGATGTTAAATGTTGGATACTAGGTACAGCAACTAAAGTTGATAGCTGTGTTTTGTTTTTTTTTCTTCATTCTAATTGGTTGTAGTTAAAGTTATAATGTTGGTCGTTACAGAAAATATATCTGAATTGCATGAACCAATTAAAGTCTGAAGGTTGTAAAATTCCCAAGCACGTCCCATTTAGCCGATAATGGTTCAGGGTATTAAGTTCGTCTAAGCTAATGAGTTTTTTTCAGTTGGTTTTGATGCTAATGTTAGGAAATATATAATGTAAGACTATTGAAAGCAGAGAAGGTTTAAGATGTGTATAAATGCTTTCGCAAAATACTTATTGCTTGACATCTGGGATAAGCAAAATGAACTTTCTTTGTAGGATACATGAATCCCATTACGGTTATCAGAGAAGTACTAGTGTTTGAGGTGGAACACATTCTTATTTGGAGAATGTGAAGAGTTACCTTAAACAGTTGTACTTAAAAGGTTGCCATCATTTAGAACAGATAAGTCATTCTGCTAATAACTGTTCAACTAAGAGGAAACGAGTAGACTAGAGGAGGACAACCCGGTGCACAAAGCATTCCGCATTCACGCAGGGTCCGGGGAAAGGCCGTACTCCAAGTGGTGTGATGTATATAGCCAATCCTAATACAAGCATTAGTGGCTGTTTCCACGGTTCGAATCCGTGACCTATAGGTCAAACGGAGACAACTTTACCATTGCTCCAAGGTTCCCATCAATGAATGGACTAACACTTAAATATTATCCCTCATCTGCATTTCTAACTTGGGATTCTTGTAATCGAACGCATTACGAATGTTTAGTCGGGCGACTTGTTTTGATTAGTCAGACACCTTTCGCTGCCACTTTATAGCTCTTTCTAAATCAAGGGCAAGACAATTGTAATAAGGAATGAACGTAAAGTGAATCAGGGGAAGATAGAAAGCCATTATTGGTTTGCTTAAACTGTGAAAGATCCAAAAAGATACGGAATATCTGTTATTGCATTTTGAACTTCATCGAGCATAATAGTGAAAGTGATAGTTTTTAAATACTCCTGGAAACCTGTCAATCCTATCTGAGTTAATGGTTTCCCTGCTAGTTGAGAGTTTTGTTTTACTGAATGATGATAAGCTTCTACTAGAAAATGTTAAATGAAAACACTCATCCATTTTACTGTAGGGCTCTTGGCTTCTGACTCTTATCCTTTGTTAGCTCCAACTTTGAAGCAACAAAGACCTTAACTCTTGAATGATACACTGACCATTTTTGTATCCTATACTAGACAGGGTATTCTTGTCTTGGATAGAATGAGCCTATTAAGCGAATTTCTACCTATTGCCCTCTTCCCTTTTCAGCCTCCCCTTCTTGCCAAGTGTTACTGCTTGCCAATTAAGGTTTCTATATCTTCGTCGGCCTGTTTGAAATGTTGTCTTCTAAGTGGTTTTTGGTGCTAGTTTGATTCATAATAATCTTATAATCTCTGCTCTGTAATTTAGTTTTGGATGGTCTTTTTTGAACAAAACTGAGAGATCAAGAATGTTCTGAACTTTCATCAGTTTTATCACATGTAAAGTGTTTCTTTTAATTTTTATATAAAAGTAAATTCAGCTTGACTGAGGCTCCTCACACGGCAGGTTATGGAGCAGCTGGATACGCACTCTTCGTTGCAGTTTATGCTGGGTTAGAAGTAAGAACTATACTCTATTTTTTTGTTGGCTTAAAATCTTGCAAGAACTTCCAGCGAAGTACTTGTTATTGGCATGCTGTTTTTTTTGGTGTGGAAACACTAACTTATTGGATGTATAATATGTTAGATGGTCCTTTCGCATCTTAAAGGTGGTGCTTGCCTAGTTTTTTTTTTTGGCTCGGAA
This sequence comes from Nicotiana undulata, assembly GCA_005239495.1. Lineage (NCBI taxonomy): Eukaryota > Viridiplantae > Streptophyta > Magnoliopsida > Solanales > Solanaceae > Nicotiana > Nicotiana undulata. The sequence continues at coordinate 15,038 of ML268697.1, forward strand.
GATGCTCATAGGATGCTGGCATTGTAACTAAAATAAAGTAGCAAGATTTCATATTCTTATTATCACTGACAGGGATACCAATGTATTTTACACTTGCATTTTTGGGCTTTACTTGCCCACTCTTCTAGTTCTTCCAAACAGATTTAACGTCATGAGATGTCATTTTTCAGAGTTCCTACATTGAACTGATTTTCGCTGCAACACCTTTGTAGATCCTTGCAATACCCGCTATTCCATTGACGATGTCAGCTGGTCTTTTATTCGGCTCCATAACTGGAACCATCATTGTGTCCATTAGTGGAACGGTAAGCTGTTTGTTTGGTTCAATAGTGGCATGATGATGTAGAATAAGTTCTCAAAAATTTGATATGCATTCAGGTGGCTGCTAGTGTTGCGTTCTTGATTGCCAGATATTTTGCTCGTGAACGTATTCTTAAGCTGGTGGAAGGGAACAAGAAATTTCTTGCAATTGATAAAGCAATTGGAGAAAATGGTTTCAAAGTTGTTACCCTTCTCCGTTTGAGCCCTTTGCTTCCCTTTTCTCTTGGGAATTATCTATATGGGCTGACTTCGGTCAAGTTTGTGCCATATGTTTTAGGAAGGTAAACTCAGTTTTCTGTGTTTACTTTTTTCTCCATCATTGGCTAATGTCAGATTTCTAATTTCGTTGTGCTTTCGACTCTTATTTCGCATTAACTTCTTACTTTGCTATCTGGCTTTGGCTTTATTGGTTCAGAGAGGAGACCAAGTTACAGCAATATTATGATGTGTGCTATTTATCAATAGAATTAGCTAGCTGATTAACCGTGTTCAAACTATCTACTAAAGGATGAAAAAAGCAGTGTCAAGTTATTTACCGTTTTCTTTTTTCTCCATTTGTAAAGTGATACTGAAGTGTCAGCAACCGTCATCTTTAATCTCCCGTTGATGTTTAGAGGTCACTAAATTTGTTGAAGAAAATTATTCTTTTATAGAACAGATCATAATCTTGTGGAAATAGCCTTTTATATACATTTCTTTATGTTGATAGAGGTATCATGTGAAGCTATTGCAATGCTCTAGCTACTGAAAAGTTGCAGCGTGCGCCAACTTCATTTAGGGCCGTCAAAACTTTTTGCGTAGGACTGTCTTTTAACTTTTCTGGCATGCTCTTCATCTTGATAAAATCTTATCTTTGTATATAGTTGGCTAGGAATGCTTCCTGGAACATGGGCGTACGTGAGTGCAGGTGCATTTGGCCGTGCATTTATTGTGAGTTTTCCTTCTTCTTCTTTTTTTCTTAAAATCTTGTGTTCTTAGTTGTGAACCGTGTCCCTTCTTATCGTCAGTCATGACTCTGTGATTCTATTATCTCAATCCTGCAGTGGAAGTTGCAGATTCTTGTTAAGAGAAGTTGGCAAAGTAAATTTTGGTTGATAATAACTTTACACGGTGTTCACTTTCCAAGTTATAGTAGTTTCCGTCTACTAGAAACAGTACAAATGCTTTGTTGAATGACATAGTGCAAGTTGCAGTCTCTGTACAGATAAGGCATGTGTATGATTTATTCATGACAAGTTAATTGTAGTTGCATAACTAAGAACCAACTATTATGATTTGGTTTTAATACTCGAACGGGGGGAGGTTTTCTAATCCAGTGTGTAACTGAAGGAAACAAAAAATGATGTTCTGGGCACCTGCGATCCAAACAAATTTTGACTTGTGCTATTTGGCAATGGTCTTTTTCCCTTCTGACAACGAAGTAGTTCTTCATCTGGTGCTAATTTGTGTTGGATTCAGAATTCAGATGTTGCATCTTAGTGTGAAAAAGAAGTAAATCATTATAAACTCACTAGATCTTACTTGATTTCCAGCAAGAGGAATCTGAAATTGGTCTAGGAGGAGGAAACCAACAGCTATTGACCCTTGGAATAGGTTTATTGTTTACAGCAGTTGCCGCAGCCTATGTAACACGGCTTGCTAAGGTAACACAGATCATTTCCGATCCTTTTACATTATACTCGTACTGAACTTATATTCAGATACTTGCATATGTTTAAGCATGCTTTTCCGCTTCTATCTTGAAAGGACGACTGGTATGGTTGATTGTAACTTGCTTGTTCTTTGTTGAATGCAGGATGCTATGAAGGATATTGAGTAGACAGCAGAATTAGTTTTGCCTTAACCAATTAGAATTTACGTGCTCTTTGTCAACAAGCGTTACTGGCTCGTGTAAGTTGATATACATAGTTGATAAAATCAGATAGGAAAAGTTCAATTATTTTTAACTGTATAGTTTCCTTGTTCTGATGCTTCGTATGGAAGCGCCGGTTTGCTTATTTCCTTCTTTATCTTTTCTCTTCTTCTGTGAATAAAATGCAAGGTATTCTATGTACTACACTACTAACTACTAAGTGCAATTGTATTTGTATCCATCAGCAGAACAAGACAGATAGTTCAGATTAGTGCAATTAGTTCTACATTTCTGTAGAATAATGTTGTCAAAAAACAAGCAATAATTATGAGGAGAGAAACTGCAGAAACTTAGAAATTAACATCAACACAAGTCAATGGGAGATGATGGCATACAAGGAACCATATAGCTTAGATTCTTATGTTATAGCAACACAAGACATAACCAGTGAGATTATTTATGGGAAACACAGTCAAAGTGCTGTGTCTTTAATAACTGCCCAGTTTTGATTGGAATGTTCCTACTAATCACATTTCTAGCCCGAAATGTGAATTAAACTTTATGGGTTCAATATTTAAGGTTTTTGGTATTGAACCTATTATTTTTTTTAAAGTTATCGGTTCAGACCCACTATGTATTGCAATTTTTGTAAATCTTTACACTAAATTTATATTCTTCTTGGAAAATACTGAGTTCATATGAATTCGGTAATATGACATTACATGCGCTCCTGGTTATGTTAATGATAAGAAATTTTTACATTCCTATACCATATATGAAACCTTATCACCCTCCATGTTTAAGGTTTGATTTAATTATACCAAATTACCAAATATATACCATAATTAATTTAGGATTATAATTAATGGGCAGTTTTTTACTCCTTAATTAAAGAGGTATAATTAATGGGCAGATTTTTACTCCTTAATTAAAGGTGTTCATATATCCCATGTTTCTCTCTCCCCATCATTTGTAACCAGCCGTTTTCCCCTCCCTTTCTTCCTCTTCTCCCTTCCTTCTTCTTCAAATTGTAGAATTCAGACCTTCGAGATTCAACAAGTCGAAATTGCTACATTCTGTTCTTCATCGTTTTCAGAAATTGGCGATCATATATATGTTCTTCATCTTTTCTTCTCTCAAATCCACCATTGACANTAGTTTCCTATATGGTATAAGAACGAAAATGTCTCTAATGATAATAACAGTAATCCATTTGAAATTGGAATGGATCCATAATTCAACAACTTGACAATCCAGGGTACCGCTAGAAATCGTAAAAATAGCACGAGCTAGCCAGTTTTCGGACTGGTTATTCAAAAATAGACAGCATTTACCAAGTCATTGAAAAATAGCCACTATTTTGCTGCAACAAAGGTCGGTCCAACATAATATATTGGAGATTCGAGCACCTCTGTATGAACTTCCAGCATAATATACTGAACCCGTATACTTTGCTAGAACTCCAGTATATTATGTTGGAGTTCCAGTATATTATACTAGAATTTCAATATATTATGCTGGAGTATTTTTCGGATTGTGAACAATATTTTCGTTCATATTTATCTTTACATGAAAGTGGTTAAATTTTAATTATTTTTAAAACTGTACCTATTTTTGAATGACCACTAGTAATCCTGTAGAAATCTTTCTCTCATAGGAATGCAAAACCTGGGCTGGAAGTATATTGCGGAAAGCATTTACTAAAGGAAGTTTATATGGTCGTAGTCGCCAGTCACAAAATTTACGTAAAAATTGTACGGTGAACCTGTGACCTTTAAAATTTAAATTCAAAAATTTACACTAAAGTTAAGGTGAATCCATGACCTTCAAATCCTAGGCTCACCTCTGAGTATGAGTTCGATTAAACTGCAACGAGATACCCCAAATAGAAGACTGCAAATTTTGTTAATGTCCTTTACAATTTTCTAAAATATTATACATCTAGTTATTTTATATATCCTCTATTTTGTAAAGATCTTTTTATAATTTAAAAATTAGAGGCATGTCATCTGCTTCAAGTTGTTTAGGTCTTAATTATATCAGCAAATAATCCCTTTCTCTCTCTCTCTCTCTCTTTGTAGATACTAAAAATTTTATAGTCCAAAAGGAGTTGGTACACTTGTATAAATAAAAGACAAGCCTTATTGTAATGAAACGATAATATTAACGATGATATAACAATAACACCAGGACATTAATATATGAATTATAGATCTTGAGAAAGATCATCACAACCATATTCAGCTTAAGAATCAGAAATTTAAATAACCGCTAAATTATATATCAAACGATGCGAAATCTTGGAAGAAGCTGACAAGTAATCTACATCCAGATATTATACGTATGATAAACGTCATCTATGCAATTTTGTTAGCTTAACTAAAAAAAAATTTATTTTAAATTGAAGGTTATTAATGCTGATAAATAGAATTGTTAACAATTTGCGAAAACAATTATTAGAGGGAAAACACTTTTTTGCTTCCTCTACATTTCCTACAAATTAAGATTTTTTTTTTCTTTTTCAAACGTGGATATATAATAAACCTAAGGGCATACAACTTGGACAATGTGGTAAATTATTTGACCATATAATCTTAATATCAACAAATAATCCTTAAGGGTAGATCTTTACCTTTAGTCACAAAGACATCAAATTTTCAAGTCAAAAGGAGTTGGTACTCTTAAAATTAAGGATAATCTAAGGACATCCCATGCTGAAATGATACGAGAAATGGATATATATTCACAATGATGCCAACTAATTAATAATATATGACTTATGGAAATAATAAAAAGCAGATTAAACAAACCCAATAAATCTCAAAAAATGGAAAATCTTGGAAGAGATCCGAGAATTAATACATCAAGATACTGTATATCTCTAAGCATCATCAATCTATTTTGATGGACCAACTGAATCTGTTTTTAAAATTGAAGATAACTGCTACCCAAATAGAGCTATTAACAATTTTTGTGAAGGATTAAGAGAGAAAACAAAAGGAAGAAAAAAAATAGGGAGCCAACTTTGAGGCAGCTTAAGAAATGTATAGTCTTATACTATTATTCTTCAATTTACTAATTTCACTTATTATGAATAATTATATCTAATTAAATGATTGATCTAGTAGTATACTCCCTTCTGTCCACAATAAGTAATTTTTTGGCTTTTTTTTATGGTCCAAAATAAGTGATTTTTTCAGATTTCAATAATGAATTAATTATTTTTTTCTTGCATTACCCTTGGAGTAAATAATGTTGGAGTATGTGTTATAAGTGTTTATGTGAAGAGATAGTAAATGTTAATATGGTCAATTTCATTGTTAATTAATGTTAAAAGATAATTTTCTTAATATGTGTGAATACAACCAAAAAAATCACTTATTTTGGACAGGAGGATGGAGTAATGTATACTTCCTCCACTTCAAAAAGATTGTCTTAGTTTAACTTGGCACAAAGTTTAATAAAGAAGGGAAGACTTTTGAGATATATATGTGGTCTTAAATAAACCATAATATTTGTGTTATTGTAAAACTTTTTAAACTTGTTGTCTGAATCCTACCATAACATTTGTATGGTTATAAATGCTTATTAATAAAGTATTGAAAGGTACCAATCTTTTCTAAACGGACTAATAAGGAAATTAAATAGTGTCAATCTGTTTGAAACGGATGGAATATATTTTTTACACGACCAGTGTGCCGATGTTAATACTCCATTAGTGTCAATTTATCCATCTTAATTCCTTTTTTTAATTTGTTTAAAAAGGAACGCCAACTTTTTTAGATTAAAACGTTTTTAGTTCCATCATTTTTCATTTTACACTTATGCAAGGAGTGTTAAATGGAGATTTAGTACTATCAAATTAGTAATAATACAGAGATTATGTTTTTCCATCAGATATTTGATTCTCTGTATTAATAATGAGATATGCATGGTGTTGAACTGATGAATGATGATGGGTCTGAGAAAAGACAAAGGCTAGTTTTATCTTTTAATCCAAATTATATATTTCAAATCAAGATAGGTACACTACTGTTGCTAAACCATTTGCACTATGAAAAATATCCCGCGAAGCCACGTGGTCATAAGGGCGTCGAAAAATTGCACAATGTATATTAGTAAAATATTACATTTTAGAAGTATATAATACATATTGTATATCTTTTATTCCGAATTTTTTCACCTCTTTCAAATTTGAATACCCTTGAAAAAATTCCTAACTTCGTCACTGAACATCCGTGTATATAATTTATAAGAAACCAATAATAAAAATATTTCCTCGCCTTTCATCCTCAGCTATATATCTTTTTCAATCAGCATGTAAAGCAAGGAATTATATCCTTCAACTTCTATTAAGGATTACACGCCATCCATAAGAAAAAGACTGTTCACACGTTAGGGTCAGTTTCTATATATAGTATATAAGAAAACAATTTATACATTTTGAATTAGAAATGTACAGCTGAAAAAAAAATTCAAAGCTAGCGTTCGTTTTCTCTTTGACTATATTTCTCTTTTTCTCTTCCACTTTTGTAAATTTAGCCATGGAAAATGCAAGCTTCAATAACCTTGAAAATACAGTTGGTGAAGAAGAAACTTTTGAATTTAAGAATTTACTCTCTGAAATGTTCACATCTTTCCCTAGTCATCAAGATCCAAGCAGTTCAATTCCGAAAATTGCTTTTTCTTCTTCTACTAATTCCTCTACTTCTACTAATTCTTCTTCTTCTTCGCCTAACATTATTTCATTTGGAAATTCAGACTCTAATTTTCCAGGGGATGAAATAGATTATGATAAGATATCTGAAAAGGTCATAAGCTTGTCTTCATCACCAACTAAGAGGATTTGTAGAAGTCCTTTGCAATCTCAAGATCATCTTTTGGCTGAAAGGAAACGCCGTGAAAGATTTACCCAACTTTTTGCTGTCTTGGCCAAAAGTATACCTGGCCTCAAGAAGGTATTTATACTCTCAAAAATGAAGTCTGTCTTTATAAGTTAGTAGTAAAATTAGGTTTAAAGTAGTTCTATACTGTACTTTTTCATAAATTTAGGGGAGCCTTGAAGCAACCGTAAAGTTGTCTCCGTGTGACATATAGGTCACAGGTTCGAATTGTAGAAGCAACCACTAATGCTTGTATTATGATAGGTTGTTTACATTACACCACTTAGGGTGCGGTCTTTTCTCGGACCCTGCATGAATGTGTATGCTTTGTGCCTCGAAATACCCTTTTCGTATTCTTAATAGATTAATACTCCATTGGATCTATGTTTCAAAATTGAGGAAGTTATTCCAAGCTTATAATCTTGGAGAAAAAAATAGGAGAGAGTGGGGCTGTTACCTTTATTTTCACTGCTTTGCCTCTTCTTTTCTTCAATGGCATACTAATGAACACATATAAACTAGAAATACCAACTATAACTAAAAGTAACATAGTTTACTGATTATTTTAAATTCTTCCATCTCTATGGATATATGTCAGAGAGAGCCTTGGAGTAACAGTAAAGTTGTCTCCGTGTGATATATATAGGTCACGGGTTCAAGCCGTAGAATCAGCCACCGATGCTTGTTTTTGCACAGACTGCCTATAATCTTTCGTGTGAACGTGGAATGCTTCGTGCACTGAGTTGCCTTTTATTTTTTTATTTTATGGGATGTATGGCTAACCTAACACTTGAAGTATCTTTGTAATATTGCTTGATCAGTTGGACAAAGCTTCAATTCTTGAAGATTCAATCAAGTACATAGGAGAACTTCAAGGACGTGTTAGGGCTTTAGAGGAAGCTGGGACAACAAAGAGTAGAAACTTGATTGAATCAACTTCCACAATACAAAAACAGTATCCTTTGGCTGCTATTAGTACATCTGATGACAACTCTTTTCTTGCTAAGAATTTTGATGAATCCAAACCTGATCAGAATGATATCAAGGTTCAAATTCTAGACAAGAATGTACTCATAGGAATCCATTGCAGTAAGGAAATGAGGAGTATCGTCACAATAATTGCTGGAATTATGGAAAAGCTACATCTTACTATTCATCACATTAGAGTTACACCATCCAATCATACTGCTCTTCATTATATCTCCGTTCTTGCTGAGGTAATTTCTCACTGTTTATTTTTTTTGTAGCTATCAAAACGTGATTATATATATTCCAAATTTCCAATGAAGGAATTTCTGTTTTATATATATTAGCTTTTCTTCAACTGACAAGGTCAGTTTTTAATTATTTTGTGCTTATGCAGATTAATTATTTTCTAATTAACCTTTAAAGCTTTGATTTTTCTCATAGGGTATTAAGTAATGGAATATTTCTTTTGTGGAGAATAGGGGGTGTATATAGGTTGGGTTGGTTTGGATTTTTCAATTACCAAACCAACCAAATGATGTCGGGTTTTAAATTTATAATCAAACCAAATCAACAAAGTGAGGTTTTTCAATTTCGATTTTTCTTGGGTTTTTCGGAGTTTTTTTCCTGTAAAGTCTTCATAGCACAAAATATGTAATTTCTGCTCCAAAATATTTCTTTAGTCCTAGTAAGATACAACTAAATAATGTATTTTCGAAGAAAATAACACAATAATATAAGATAAGTTATATCATTATACTAAAATATTCAATAACAAAGATAATAAAATTGCATAAAGCAAATATTGTTAATTAATAAGCCATAATAAAAATTAACATAATCTAAAACTACTTTATAGCTCATGCTGAGATAAGTATAGCTAATAAGTAAAATTAATTTACATAACTAAGTACTAAAGAAAAAGATAAACTGAGTTATGCATTTTCATTATAAACCAATAAAACAACAAATTAAACTCAGTGTAATCCCACATGTGAGGCCTAGGAGGGTAATGTGTACACAGACCTTACATATATCTTGTTCAGGCAGAGATGTTGTTTTCGATAGACCCTTGACTCAAGGAACATTCAAAATAAAATAACAAACCGTAGCAACAACAATGCAACAGAAGCAAATAAATGTCATACCATGTAATAATAAATAACCAAGAATAAGAGAAATACAAAAATAGTACTAGTACTACTTGTAAGACTAAGAGACCTGTCATCCTTCCACCCTAATTCTCGATCTCCGCCCTTTCCTATCGAGGGTCATGTCCTCGGTAAGTTGGAGCAATAGAATGTCCTGCCTAATCACCTCACCCAAATACTTCTTATGTCTACCCTACCCATTCTTAATTAGACCCGCTATGGTCAACCTCTCACACCTCCTGACCGGGACATCTATGTCTCTTCTCTGCACGTGCACAGACCATACCAGCCTTGATTCCCGCAATTTTTCCTCCACCGATGCAACACCTTCTTTTCTCTAATAACTTTGTTCATAATCTTGTCTTTCCTGGTATGCTCAATCATCTATCTCAATATCCTCTTCTCAACTACCTCCATCTTCTGGACATAAGACTTTTTTGACGGGCCAACTCCCCGCTCCATACAACATAGTCGATCTAACCACCATTCTATAGAACGTACCTTTAAGTCTTGTAAAACTATCATCATATCTAATGTTGAATTGAATTTCTTTTGTTTACATTAGTATTGATTTGAACTTTGTTTAAGTTACTACACTATAAAATTTATTTACCATTCAAGAATCACAATCGGTTTTTTTTTCCTGGTTTGACTCAAATTGTCGATTTGGTGTGATTTATCGGTTTTGTTTGTACACCCCTAATTGGTAGGCAGTACTTTGTCAAATTATATTACATGATAACCAAAATGGCTTTGCTAAAGTTGTCAAGCCTCAAATGAACTACTAATATGTATGACATTCGATTCGTTCTTGCAGATTGATCAAAAAGTTGATATTAGAGTGCTAGATGTTGAAAACGCATTCAAGTTAGCTCTTCCTAGTACATCAAATATGCCAGGCTTGGCAGACTAATCAGACTTTCCAAACTTTCTCTTATGTTCAATTTAGTTACTCTATATTCGACTTTGTTTGAAATTAGGAGAATAATTGGACCCGATTTCATACTTTGTACTGCAGTTGTCTTTTGAGCCAAGAATGTTGTTGTATGGACATATTGTTGAGCAATGAAATTTCTCGAGCCATGATCTGTTCGTCGAGCTTTTGAGACCAATGTTATTTATAACCTGTTTAGTCTAACTTCAAAAAAGACTTTTTTGGTAAAGGAAATTTATATACCAAAGTAATATGTACAGGGTTAAAAACAAAATTGGTGAAAATCAGAAAAGTTTTAGCATAAATGCTTTTGAAAAGTAGTTTCTGTTTAGTTAATCAATTTAAAAACCATTTAAAACAACAATTTATGTTTGGTCAAGATTCCAAAGTGCTCATGACCGAAGGCAGCTACATTTTTCAGCTTTTGCTTTCGTCCAATATCTAACCCTATCCAATTATTATTATTATTCGAATCGGAGAAGTTTATTATTAATCATGAAATTAAAAAGTGTTATTACAGCATGGGACTGATTTTAGCAATGTAATCCCTAAGTCTTTATAGAAAATGAAGGAAGTAAATAAAGGTGGTTGACTCGAGGAAGAGTATAAGTACGTGAGTTCCTAGTGCTCCCAATTATCAGAAATGCCACGTGATGCTACTGTAACAACTTTGCTAGTATCAATATTAGCACCAAACTTGTCTATTATCACTACATCAATAGGAAGCAATAGAGATACACCTTTTGACTTTGTCTTGTTAATAAGTTATGTTGCCTCCTCAAGCAAGTACTCCCATTAATTGGAGGACCACCCATATGCATCAAATACTTAATTAATGGTAGACACAGTGGCGCTAGGGTTTTTTGTTAGAATTGGTTGTTTGTTGTAAAATAAGAATAGTAATCAATTACTTTGGTATCAAATTGTTTACCAGGGAGACAAAATTGTTTTTTGCTCCTATAAATAAAATTGTAACAAAATTTGTCTAAATATCTTTGTCCATTCTCTTGTTTCACTTTCATTTTAACTATATCTTTTGTATTATTTTTATAACATTATTGGCTTGTTATTCTATTTCCAGAAAATGAAATTAACAACTATTTGTAGAAAAAGCAAATCAAACTTCTGTTTACTAAAGTACGGCTAGTGCTTCTCCTAATTATCAATTCTTCCTCACTCGCCAAGCGTTATAGCCAAGTGGCATGAGTGAAAGTTTTCCACTCAATAGGTTCGAATTTAATAACCATTATGTTGGGTTAAAATGGTCCGAGATACTCTTAATATGGTCACGGTGTGATATTATTCATTTTAGGCTAAGCTTCCACCGTTTTTTTCAAAATACCTTATATTATTAATAGATAAGATTTTTACCTTCCTATATTATTACCGCCCCTAATCAAGTATTAATTTAATTACAGTTTTAAATGAGTATCTCTTTATATTAGAATTGAATTCGTATCTCTACGCTCTCTCTCTCTCTTTCTCTTTCTCCGTCTCTCTCTCTCTCATTCTCTGTTCATTCCCCAATTTTCTTCCATCATTTTTCTCTATTTTTCATCCTTTTTCCCCCAGGAATTTCATTAATGAATTTTAATTGTTACAATATAGAATTTTAACTTAGCAATTTCTTTTTCATGTTGCACAATTGGTGTTTACATTGAAATTGTCAATTAATAAATTTTGAAGGTATTTTCTCTACCAGTGACAATTATTAAAAAGCTCTGAAGCTTTGAATTTGAATTTGGTTCTTAAAAACTATTGTTTGTTTGGATTTGGTGTTGTTGCAAACAATAGAAAATATTCTTTTGGGCTTATATCTCAATTTTGAGGGTGTTTGGTGAAGATTAGACTTGATTTTGACTGTATTTCATATGGAAATTCGATATGAATTTCACAAGAAGAAGAAGACATGACATACAATATAATTACGAAATTGTATTAAAGTTATATTATAGTTGTATGTAAATAATTATATTTTGTTGTACTTATAAGTTTTTTATTTGAATATTATATGAAAGTTGAATAATAGTTGTATAATGTATGAAATTTGTATTTAAGTTATAAATACTATATTTTTACATAAAGTTGTTGATATGTATCAAAATTGTATTAAGAAAGGAATTTCTGATTGAAATTTCCAAGGGCAAGAAAAATACGCCACATTCAAAATATATACAAATTATATACAAAATACATATAAAAGATGTATCGTATAAAATTTGTATGAAAACTGTATTTAAGTTGTATGATGTTGTAGCTGTATTTAACCGGGTAAAAATAATGTATGAAAGTTGCAAATAAATTATAAGAAGTTGTATACTATATAGTTAGTCGTATAAAATCTGTTTTTAGTTTATCTATTGTTATAGATTTATCTAATTTGTATCAAAATTAAATATTACAGCATTCAAAATTCCTTTCGATAATTAAACTATATTTAACTAAATAAATAAATTAAATTATTAGTTTAAATAAAATATTATTATATTCTTTGCTAGCACATAAGATATAATTAATATTGTGGAGAAATTAAAATTTTCTATTTTGAATAAAAAATTAAAATATATCTCTTGATTGAAATATATATGTGAAATATATTTGGCACTCACAATTAATATTTATATATACAATAGTTGTATATAAAATATATGTAAAGACTTAATCCAATTTGAAATTGGATAGTTGTAAAGTAAAGGACGTGTAAGTCAATCCAATTTTGAATTGGATTGTCGTGAATCTGTCCATAAGGACGCTCGGCATTCAGCAGAATCTTTCCATTAAGAATGAGATTCAATGTTTCTGATTTTTCTTTTGAGAGGAAGTGATTCTTAAAATAATACTTTCCTCCTTTTCATTTTACATAAATACTACAATTAAGCCACTTATGGGAAAGAGGATAGGAGGAGAAAAAAGAGTGTAATTGAATCCCCTAAGGCACTAATCATGGATTATATATGGAGAGAGGGGGCAGAGAATAGGGAAAGAAGAGAGAAGAGAAAAAAGGAAAAAAGTGTAACAAAATCTCTAATGTAAGGTACAAATAATGGATTATATATAATTTGTAAGTAATCCTTATTTATGTCGGATAACATACAAACTAGAACAATTTTAGTAAATAAATTTCAAATATTGTATAGGAAGGAAAAAATCCCTTAATAGATTCGTACAACTTATTACATGTAGTACAAATGACACCAGGTAGCCGCTTTTAAGCATATTATTTAAAATGTATTCACAGTTTACAATGTATTTAAAAATTAGCTAATTTCGTACAAACTTCATGACACTGAATCCTAGAGTTTAAACTTCAAAGTTCAAACTTCAAGATATCGTGTCCTAAAGTTCGAAAATTGTGTCCAAAAGTTCGAATCTTGCGTCTTGAATTTTAAATAGTATTTCATAAATTCAGGAAACTGTCATGAATTTCAAATTAGTAGCTCAAAAATTCAGGATACTTAGTCCTGAAGTTTGGGTGAATTGACTAATCTTTAAATACATTATAAATTGTAATAGCGAGCTTAAAAGTAACTACTGCTGCACTTCGCCCTTATATATAATCTTTTCGGCTACCAACAAGAGATTTGATTCGCACACCCAACAACAGATTGCCTAATTTTTTCCAATCTCCATTGCAAAGAGCTTATAAAATGCATAAACTAAACAAAGTTACGATCTATAGAATTCAAACATATAAACGGTAGATCCAGTTTCTCACCAAAAACAATGAAACTCCTCATCCTATATTTTCTTGAAGACGCAAATTCTGATTAATTTATATCCCTTTCAAAATCTGTCTTTAGTATCACCAAACACAATGAATTTTATACTAATTTCTTTTACCACGTTTTTTGGAATCGTTTGTCCACGTTACTGCTATTCACCACCTGCTCAAAATGAAGCTTTACCAATCACAAGATATCAGCTTATTTATTTCTTGGGAGAATAAATTTGTATTACTCCTATGTATAGTAGTTAAATAACCTAGCACAAGCGTGGTTAATTCTTAGAGATCCACATCAAGTCAAATCATAATAAATTAATAAATCAGAAAAGTTAATCCCTACAAATATACTAATAGTTTGAGTTGCTATCAGTTTATGGCTTTTGTTGGACTTGCGTAATGCTACGTAATGGTTTTAAAAGATGTTTTAATTATTGGGTATTATTACTTTTAGTCTACGTCAGAAATTATTTATATGTAACATAGAAAATATATAAAAAATTTATAATTTTTATATATAACATAATATATACATTATATTTTTTCGATTATTATTTTACAGCAGCTATATAGTGTCCTTTTCCCTTAATTTTATACGTGTGAAGTCTCGCTAAGTGAGTCCACCGACTAGACAATTTAAGCCTCTAGACGATGACTAGGCAACCTAAGATTTCCTTTAAGAATATAATTTTAATATGGTCGGAGTTCATGAGATTGGTCTTTTTTTTTTTAATTTCCAATTTGAATGGTTATTAAAATGAATAAGAGAAAATTATAGTTTAAATATTTTGAATTTTTTTCCAAGGGTAGATAAAACAAGTTCTACTAAATGATCATTAACTAGCAATTCAATGAATGGATGAAAAATTGATTAACGGTATCAAATGGCCGACTGAGCAATATATTATCAACTTTGAAGAAAATGATCTTCTGCATAAATACTATTAGCTGAGTTCTAGCAACAAATATTTAAAAATATTTATTTAAAAAAATAATTCTAATCCATTTACCTTTACACTGGTCTCCTTTACCTCCAAGTTGTCCTAACAAACAAACTATAAAAATAAAACATGAATTTAAGTTATATTGCTGATAATATAAAGATTCTTTATTAGTGACTTTAACCTTAATATCAGGTTATTTATAATTTTAATTACCAGATCACCAATTAGTATTTATTAAGAGACGACTACAACAACGACAACAATCTCTGTATTTTTTTATATGTGGGGTTTGGAAAAGGTGAGATGCGTACAACCTTACCCCTACCCTAGAAGTAGGGCTGTTCATTTGGATCGGATATCCGAAATCCGAACCGATCCATTCAATTTCGGATTTTGGATTTCGGATTGGACCGGATTTCGGATTGTGTTTATAAAAATTTTGGATTTCGGATCGGATTCGGATTGATATATTTTAATCCGATCCGATCCGAAATCCGAAATTATTAGGCAATGTATAAATACTACACTTTAATTTCGGATAGTCAGTACTTTCTTTACATCTTCCTCCAAGTTATTACCTTTACAATTGCTAGAGTTAGCTATATTGGCACCATAGTACTCTCATAATTGTATAAACATGAATTTTTCTTAATGCATTGCCTCATCTACAAAGAAAATATACATATTAGTTTGCAACATTGAGGCATTTGCGATCCGAAATCCGATCCGATCCAAACTTTAAAATCCGAATCCGATCCGATATAATTCGGATCGGATTCGGATTGCATTTTCTAGAATCCGAAATCCGAAATCCGAATCCGAAATGTGCTAAATCCGATCCAATCCGATCCGTGCACAGCCCTACCTAGAAGGGCAGAGAGGTTGTTTCCGATAATATTTATTAAGAGAGTTACTTGTAATTACTTTATTAATTATGTAATTATCTAGTAAGTTCCAATCTTCCCTAAAGTGCATGCTCTTAACCAAGTCGAATGATCAATTAAAATGGATTTCCTTATATGTACTGCCTTCTCTATTTATCTTTTTTTTGTTTTTTTGTGGTGGAAATATGTACTGCCTTGTCGCTCTAATTTCAATATTTTTCTCAAGCAAATATAGGGACCCTCATTTTAAGATTTTGTCGTTGCACATTGCATGTATTATTATAAATTTAATTTGAGTAATCTTTATAAAGATACTATTGACCTGCTCCAACCCTACCAATAAAATCACCAATCTCATCATTATTTTAAGAAATGGCATTATACGTTGCAAAAGTACAACAAGGACTTCAACTAAAAACTACAGCAAATAAGAAAATGGCAGTTAGAACTATTTAATTAGTATGTTATATTATCTAAGATTCAGAATAGATATGATCTTATCTTAAAAGAACTTATGTAAAAAGTTTTGATCCAAACTAATCATTTCTAAATTTAGGGAACTCCGATTAAAGGAAATACTTCCTCCGTCCAAGTTTATTTGTCCACAATTAACTGGGCATGCCCCTTAATTAATGAACAATAATAATTAACATAGTAATGTTATTATATCAATTAACTTTAACTATTATAAATCCAAAATGTTGGACAATGATAAGGGTAAAATAGTTATAAAATGATAAATAACTTATTGGTTTTTCGAACTCGACGAGGATCAGAGGCACAAGCCAAGTTACGTTGAACTCAATTGCTTTTGCTCGAACTACGTATTTGGTATTTAAAATTTATTAAATATATAAAAATATTCAATTTAGAACCTAGTCATTAACACTTAAAGTTGTTCTAAACTCAAATATTCATAAGGTTGAAATGCGCCTCTAAAAAGTGGAAATTTATATTTATTATTATTTATCCTTAAAAATGGATAACAATTGAATTTATACACGATTTTAAGGATATGTGAATTAGTTTGATACAAGTGATCGATAGAGTCAGATAAGCGAATCAAAGATTAAATAAATGACTAAACCAGTTGCGATGTTTAATTAGTCCGGACTCAGATCTGAGCTTAACTATTGATCTGCCCTGGATCCGGAAAAAAAATATTTGAAGAACTATGAGAAAAACTAAGAACTTTTCCTTAACTTAGAAGGTCGAAACATCCCATCAGTCGTGTCGTTATGACTTTGGACACGTGTCAACCATCGTTTGGTTGCCTCCGAATGTGAAGCGTCGCACCCCTCCCCCCCCCCCCCCCCCCCCCCCCCCCCCCCCCCCCCCCCACAAAAGCTTCTACCCTTTGTTCTTTTTCCACTTTCCGATCAAGCTTCCACCTTCGAATTTTCTAGCTACTACTAACTTCTTTCAAACCTACATATCTTCATCTTTGATCTTCAAATCTTCATAATTGTTCTTAGGTTCTTATCCAGATTTCCTTCAAATCTTTATACTCCGCTCTTCAGCCTCCAAACTTGTTCCTTCAAGCCTTCATAACTTTTCTTTAAATTTTCAAACTTTATCAGTAGCAATGGCTAAACTTCAAATTCAGTTCCTCAATAGGCCGCTTGTTCATCTTCCCACCCAGCCACAAATACCGAGTTGGCTGCTACCGAGGGGGTTGTTCCCGAAGTAGCCGCTCCCAAAGTGGCTGCCCCCGAGGCCGCGCACCCCTGAACCTCCCATGAAAATCTTTATACCCGGGGGCTGCTCAATAGCATACGACTTCAAAGTCGAGAAGCCCTCGTCCAAACAGGACAGGGGTGAAGGAGAATGCAGATATATTTGCTCCATTACCAAAGATGTCCTTCCTGTAGTCCGAGAGGAATGTAAATTGGAAGGCAAGGAGGTAGCAGTCCTCGACCCCAAGGATGATATTACTACCCACGTGGAGGGATATCTAAGTGTCTACACTTACCCTACACGTTGGGCCCGATAGACCCGGTGATTTGACCTTCTGTAAGAGGTGCGAGGTGTGCCTCGGGAAAATCCACCCGTCTCTTTGGAGGATCATGATCCTCCTTTGTTATTTTTTGAACCACACCGTATCTCTTCAAGTCATCCTCGACCACCTGCTCCGTCTATACAGTCCCCCCAATTTTTTGAGGGCGACTAATCAAGTTCACTTACTGAGCCAGAAAGGCCCCCTTTTTTAGTATCGACAAGGATCGACACCGAGGCTGGCAGGGGCGCTTCATTCGGGTGAAGACCAAAGATCTCATTCCCTCTGAGTCCATGCCATTCCCCGAGAAGTGGAATGCATCTCGTAAGTGCATCATTTCCTTAAGTGTTGATTTCCTTTATTTCCTTTCTCATCATTCGTTCATGTGGTAGTGCAGCTGTCACTCGGGTTCTTAACGCGGTCCCCCAGCTCAACGGGTGGATCGAAGGAATCTGCAAGCAGATTTCATACTTCGAGCGCTCATGACACACACTTTTGAAGGGTCGGTGGGAGGCCCGTTCTCATGGTAAGGTTTTCCTTTGAATAATTGTCACTAAGCCTTCAACTTACATAACGCTGACCTCTCTTCTTTCTTTTCTAAGTTTTCTTAAGACCACCGAACTTAGGACTTTGGAAGGGGACAATGATGTGTCTTTGTTCATTGATCCCTCCGTTACAGGGCGGCCCCGGGTTACCGTGGAGGAGAAGAAGAGAAAGAGAAAATCCTCGGGCTCAGAGGAGCCTGAGATGAAAATAAAAAAGAGGTCAGCCACTCGGGCTCACAAGCCCAAGAAGAACACCAGGTCTTAGGTAACAGACTCAGACCTGCTTTACCAGCATAGGGATGAGCCCGAAGAGTATGACATCTTTGTCACCCCCGGATCGACTCCTGTCGTGGAATAGACGACGACTGTGGAGGTGGGTCACGAGGGTGATCCCCTTCCGGTCCAAGAGAACGATATAGAGATTGGGTCTACGACCTCTCGAGAAACGGCTCCCGTTCTGAATGAGGTAACCGATGTGATTGACATCGTTGAAATTCCCTCCTAAACTGAATCTATGCTCGTGGAGGCCTAAGATAACAATGAAAAATCGATCAAGGGAGCACAAGGTGCAGAGGATCCTCTCCATTCCTTATTAGAGGGCATGAATATGTCAACACTGGAAGATTTTTCCACATTGGGCCACCTGGAGGTACCGAAGAAGGACGTATCTCCGAAAGCTGAAGGGTCGAGCACGAGCCCGTGATTGGTGAAACAATTCCCTACACCGAGTGTGGATCCCAAGCGTAAGAGGATGGTTATTCTCACAGTCCCGGAGGATGCCCGGGTTCTGTCTGCTCCCGTGGATGTAGCCAGTTACCACCGATGTCTGGTAACCGAGGAGGACTAGGAAAAGATGAAAAAAGTGAGCACACCGAGCTTCTTCAATGAGGCACAACAAGCTTTAAATCGGGTAAGGTTCTAACACCTTCGAGCTCCTCTCATGAATCACTTGAAATTCCCCTCTGATGTTTCTTACTTAATTCCCGTTCTTTACAGACCTCAGTGCTTCATCATGAGAGTTTTCTCCGATACCACTTGGAAACAAGCCAGCTAGAGTTTGAGCTCAAGGACCTAGACAGGAAAAAGGACATGTATAAGCTTCTCAACGAGCATCAAGACGGGGACATCAAGGACCTTCAAGTCGAGTTGGACTGGACTTAGAAGGAAGCTTCGACCTTGAGTGGGGAGCATGTCGACCTGATAGAAAAGGTAAAGGTCTTTGAAATTTAAAATGAGGAGCTAGTCATGGTGACTAACGACAAAACCTCGCAGGTTTAATAGAATATCGACCAAATCGACCAACTCCGAGCCGAGATGAACGAGGTCCAGGCCATGGCCGATGGGTGGTAAAACAAAATGGACCGGTTGGCTGCGAAGAAGGAAACTGCTAAGGGGGAGCTAGCTTCGGTTGAGAACCAACTCCGGGTGGCAAAGAAGAAAGACGACAAGTGGTATCAGCTGAACGACAACCATCGAGAACAACTGAGTTCAGTCGTCACATAGCGAGACACCCTCGGTAGAGAATATGAGGCAGTGATGTCCAAATTGGACGTAAACTCCGCTAACGCTAAAGAGATAGTGGCACGGTATAAAGCCGATATGGAGGCTGTCGAGGCCCGCTTGAAGACAAAGGTCAAATATGTGAAGCGACTGTCCCGGAGGGAGACCCTCGAAGAGATCCACGCCTGGGGTTTCGACCTGTCGGCTGAGATTGATGAAGCCAAAAGGCTCGAGGCCGAAGCGAATAAGCTTTGCGAGCCTGAAGATGCTGGTGGTTCTAAGGGATCCAAAGTCTCCTATGGTTCTAGAGACGAGTCGGGCCCCCGTGAAGACCATGCATAAATGCCTTAGTTCTTTTTTAGCTTTTGTCTTGTATATACTTTTTGTTTATTTTGAGGCCGTTTTTGTTGGGCCTTTATAAATACATTCTGAAATATATATAAATTTTCTCTTTCTAGCAATTTCGAGTCTCTATTTTTTTAGCATATTTTCATAATTTCTATTATTGCAAATATTTCTAATGCCTTAGCATAGAATCAAATGTACCAATAAGTCGTTCGTTTTCAGAGGTCCGAACAGAGCCCTACTTTGTTTGCTCCAGGCTTTTGGAAGCTTGGTATGATCGAAAGTTTTTTTGAGATACTTAAGTGATTTTAGACGATGCTTTTGTCGAGGGTAACCTTTTGGCAGGTTTTGAATTTTTATAAAGGCCTTATGTTCTGATTGCGAGTTTCGGACGTCTCCGAGCCATTTTTAAGATCATAGCCTTAGGTGTTTAGGCACTACCTAAAAGGGTTTGTGCTTCCGGGATTTGGTAGCCCGAGTTGCTCGAATCTTTTTCGGACGATAGTCCCTGAGTAGGGGCAGCCTCTGGGCTCGATAGTCCCCGAATAGGGGTAGCCCTTAGGCTCGATAGTCCCCGAATAGGGTTAGCCGTTAGGCTATTAGGGTACATAAGTTAAGAGGCAAAGTGCGTAATAGCAAGGTGAAAACTTTCTTTCTTTTATATGTGTAAAGTACATGATCTGAAGCGTGTAAAAGCTTGAATCATTGCTAAGGTGGACTATGTGGGAACGGTTTACTCTATCGTTTGGCCCTTACAATCAATCCTAACCACCGAGCCTTATCTATTCAAGTACAAAGTTTCATCCTTTCCTAGCTAAGAACCTTAACCCGAGGGTAATGGCCCCCAGTATTCAAGGTCAACTGTGAGAGGGCTCGAATAATGCTGATGCAAAATGAATGCCTATTTATTTCGGTTGAGACCGGCCTTCGATTCTAAGTTAGCACGATTTAATGTTGCCTCGTTAAAAGCCTTGCTGAAAAATACATTTTGAGACATAACCGGTTCAAGGGAAAAAGAGTGCAACGCGTGCTTTCAGACCTAATAGTTACATTCTTCCTTGGCCGTTTCCTGCAAGTGTTAGTCCGATACATAATATTATTAAAAAGGAAATGAGGTCGTACCTTAGCAGTAGTACCCTTTAAGTGTGTCACGTTCTAATTGTTCGGTAGTGGTACACTGTTTCCTGCTTCGAGTTTGTACGAGCCATTGCTGGTAATTCCGATGACCTGATATGGTTCTTCCCAATTTTTTCCCAGCTTCCCCTCATTCGGGTTTCGGGTGTGCAGTGTTACTTTCCTTAACACAAAGTCCCGGATCTTGAAGTGTCGGATGGTGGCTCTTTTGTTGTAGTATCTTTCTATCCGCTGCTTTTGGGTACCCAACCGGACTAGGGCGGCCTCACGCCTTTCATCCAGTAGTTCCATGCTCGTGTTCATGGCTTCACCGTTTGACTAGTATTAATGCTTCGGCACCGTAGACCAATTTAAATAGGGTGTCCTGGTTCTAGACTTTGAGGTTGTATGATACGCCCATAGGACATCGGGCAAGATTTCTTTCCATTTCCCTTTGGCATCGGTCAACCTCTTTTTTAGGTTTTGAAGTATGGTCTTGTTTGTTGATTCCGCTTGTTCGTTCCCACTAGGGAGATAGGGTGTTGATAGGATCTTTCTAATTTTTTCCCATTATCATACACGATCTTGGCCAGTATCCTGAATCGGCATATTATGTGATAAATAGTATGAATTGAGCCTTACTAGGTGCCCGCATCAGGGGACCGTCAACGTCCATTCTCCATTTCATGAATGGACATGGGGACAAAGACTGACTGGAGTAGCTCTCCGGGTTGATGGATCTCGTATATTCGTACGAAGTCCTTCGCATCTTTCTCCATGTCAATCCAGTAATACTAAGCCCTAATTAATTTTCGAACCAAAGATTTTGTCCCCGAATAGTTCCCGCAAGTGCCTTCGTGAACATCTCTAAAGGCATACTCGGCATGCCCCAGCCCCAAGCATATGTCCAGTGGGCCGTCAAATGTTCTCCTGAATAGAGTCCCTTTGGACAAGCTAAATTGGCGGCCTTCGTACGTAGAGCTCTCGATTCTTTAGAATCCGAGGGCAATTTCTCAGTCTTCAAGTAATCTATATATTTGTTCCTCCAATCCTAGGTTAAACTTGTCGAGTTTATTTTTACATGGCCCTCTTCTACCACCGATTTCATATGTTGTACGATTGTTTCTGAACATAATTCACCATCATCAACTGATGACCCTAAGTTAGCTAGAGCATCGGCCTCGCTATTTAGATCTCGGGGCGTGTGCTGCAGGATCCATTCCCTGAATTGATGCACTGTTACCTGCAACTTGTCTAAATACCTCTGCATTCGTTCCTCTTTTAATTTGAACGTCCCATTGACTTGATTTACCACAAGAAGGGAATCACACTTAGCTTCGACCACCTCGGCCCCAAGGCTTTTAGCCAATTCAAGACCTGCAATCATGGCATCACACTCGGCCTCGTTGTTAGTCAATTTTACTGTTCTAATATATTGTCTAACTATGTTACCCGTAGGTGGCTTCAACACGATGCAGAGCGCAGACCCCTTTGCGTTCGTAGCACCGTCCATAAAGAGGGCCCAAACTCCCGAGGTAGTTCCCGAGGTTAACAATAATTCCTTTTCGACTTTGGGTATTAAAGTCGGTGTAAAGTTGGCCACAAAGTTTCCAAACTTTGTGATTTAATGGCGGTTCGAGGTCGATATTCAATATTGTACCCACTAACTTTGATGGCCCATTTGGCCAATTGGCCCGAGATCTCGGGTTTGTGCATGATGTTCCTCAGTGGGTAAGTGGTTACGACACATATGGGGTGACATTAAAAGTATGATTTTAACTTTCTGAAGGCTCTTAGCAAAGCGAGCTCCAATTTACCAGGTAAGGATACCTTGTTTCAGCATCTCCTAGAGTTCTACTAACATAGTAAATAGGAAATTGCATACCTTCCTCTTCCCGGTCTAGGACTCCACTTACCTCCACCTCGGGTACCGCCAAGTAAATGTGCATCTGCTCATCCGCCTTCGGAGTATGGAGCAAGGGTGGGCTCGAAAGGTACCGTTTGAGTTCTTCCAAATCTTATTGGCACTCTGAGGTCCAAGAAAAGTTATTTTTCTTCTTCAATAATTAGAAGAACCGATGGATTTTATCTGAGGACCTCGATATGAACTGGCCCAGGGGCCAAAACTCCTCGTTAGCCTCTGAACGGCCTTGACACTGTCTACCACAGTGATGTCTTCTATGACTTAGATTATGTCAGGATTAATCTCAATCCTCCGATTCGATACCATGAACCCGAGCAACCTTCCTAATCCGACCCTGAAAGCGCACTTCTCCAGGTTCAGCTTCATATTGTATTTCTTCAATATATTGAAGGTCTCCTGCAAATGTTTCAAATGGCCCTCTGCTCATAAGGACTTAACTAACATGTCGTCAATATAATTTTTCATTCTTTTCCTATATGTTATTCGAACATCCAATTTACTAGGTGTTGACAAGTGGCATCGACGTTCTTTAGTCCAAATGGAATTATGTTATAACAATAAGTGTCGAATTTAGTGATAAAGGAAGTTTTTTCTTGATCGCCCAAGTCCATACGAATTTGGTTGTACTCGAAATAGGCATTGAGGAAACTGAGTATCACGTGATTGACTGTCGCGCTGATCATCCAATCGATGCTAGACAAAGGAAATGAGTCCTTAGGTCATGCCTTGTTCAAGTCTTTGAAATCTACAGACATCCTTAGCTTATTTCCTTTTTAGGTACTACTACTGTGTTAGCTAACCAGTCTGTGTATTTGACTTCCCAAATAGACCATATTTTAAGGAGTTTAGATATCTCATGTTTGATAAATGCATGATTACTCTCGGATTGAGGTCTTCTCTTATGTTTAACCAGGTGGAACTTCGGGTCCAAACTCAGGTTATGAGTGGTCACCTCGGGTGGGCCATGTCTAGATGGGACTAAGCGAAACAAACTACGTTAGCCTTAAGAAACTTAATGAGTTTCTTCCTGAGCTTAGGGCCTAATGTCGTGCCTAGGTTTACCTTTCGATCCGATAGATGCTCGGTCAATGTGATTTGCTCTAATTCTTCTACCATTGAATTTTTGGCGTCAGTATCGTCAGGAGCTATGAATGATCTCGGAACTCCGTAATCATCTTCCTCATCGACTCCTCGTCCCTTTGATCTGACCGGGACCGACATCGGTGATTGCTATTTAACTTTGGCCTTTCTGGCTGTCTCCGAGCTTTTAGTGTCAAATTAGAGGATGCCAGGAGTACTTCATCGACTGCGAACATCTCCTTTGAAGTCGGCTGCTCTACGTACACTATCTTGATTCCTCCTGATGTAGGGAACTTCAGTGCATGGTGCAAGGTCGAAGGTACCACCCTCATGTTGTGAACCCACGGTCTTCCAAATAGAGAGTTATATCTCATATCCCTTTCAATCACATAGAACTTTGTTTCCAGGATGGTCCCGGCGGTATTCACCAGTATGGTAATCTCCCCTTTAATGGTTTCTCATGCCATGTTAAATCGTTCAACACCCAGACTGCTGGTGTAACGACCCGACCGATCATTTTTATCTCTAGCGCGTTGTTCGGCAGTTTGCGGCCATGGAAGAAATTTTTTTATTTCGCAAGCTTTAAGTTGGAAGAATTGAATAAGACTGAATTCTTGAGTAAACGACCTCGGAACCGAGATCTGAAGGTTCCAGCAGGTTCGTATGATGATTCTGAACTAGGGTGTATGTTCAGATCGGGTTTTGGATGAGTTTCATGAATTTGTGGTGGAGGTGTAATTTATGTTATCGATCTCCGTTTGGGATTCCAAGTATGAGAATAACTTTGTATGGTGATTCTGGCATTGAGAGCGCGTTCAAGAGTGGATTAAGAGGTTCGTAGGTCATTTTGGGGTCATTTGGCTAAGGTTAGAAATTCGAAGGTCTTTGAGAAGTTTGACTGGAAGTGAACTTTTTGATATCGGGGTCGGATTCTGATTCCAGAAGTCGGAGTAGGCCCGTAATTTCAAATACGACTTGTGTGCAAAATTTGAGGTCAATCGAACGTCATTTTATAGGGTTCGGCATCGAATGTTGGAGTTTAAAGTTCTAAAGTTCATTAAGCTTGAATTGGGTTTTGATTCATTATTTCGATGTTATATGATGTGATTTGAAGGCTCGACTAAGTTCATAACGTGTTTTGGGATGTGTTGGTGTAATGGGTTGGGGTCCCAAGGGCCTCGGGAGAAATCCGGATGGTGAACGGATCGAGATTGGGCTTGGAAGAAGGGTTGAGGGCTGCTGTCATCTGGTGTAACCGCACCTGCGAGGTTTTGACCGCAAGTGTGGAGCCACAAAAATGGACAGGATGGTCGCAGAAGTGAAGCTTGGTGAGCTGGGTAAAAGCGCAGGTGCGAGGGAAGATCCGCACCTGCGAAGGCGCAGATGTGGAAGGGAGGTCGCAGAAGCGGTATTTTGGCCGCAAATGCGGAAGCTGTTGGGATGATTAGAGTCGCACTTGCGATGGATTTTCGCAGGTCAAAGCCGCAGAAGTGTCTACTGAACGGCAGGTGTGAATATCGGGGCTAGGCAGTGTCTTTTTTTAAAACGAGGGTTTTGCTCAATCTTATTTTATTTTCGTCCATGGGAGCCGATTTTAGCAATTTGGGATGCCATCTTCATCAACTATTATGGGGTAAGTGTTTTCTCCACCTTGTGAGTTAAATACATGATTTATATACGGATTTAAGCGTGAAAATTTATAGAAAATGGGATTTTGGTAGAAAACCTAGAAATTTGGTATTTTTGGAGTTGGACCATGAATTTGGTCATGGAATTGGATAAATTATATATTTGAGTTCGTAATGTTGTGGGTAATATTTATCTTCAAATTTTTTTGAATTCGGGCACGTGGGCTCGAGGGTGATTTTATCGAATTTCCGAGCGGAGTTGGGAATTGTTCTAAATTAAATTATTATGAGTATTCGAGTATATTTTCATTGGTTTGCACATTATTTGGATAATTTTGGAGCGTTTGGCATAGGTGTGAGGTATTACAGTGGCGTTGGAGCCGGTTGAGAAGATCCGCACCTGCGAAGGCGCAGATGTGGAAAGGAGGTCGCAGAAGCGGTATTTTGACCATAAATGCGGAAGCTGCTGGGCTGATTAGAGTCGCACATGCGATGAATTTCTGCAGGTCAAAGCCGTAAAAGCGTCTACTGAACGGCAGGTGCCAAGATCGGGGATAGGCAATGTCTTTTTAAAAAATGAGGGTTTGGCTCAATCTTATTTTATTTTCGTCCCTGGGAGCCGATTTTGGAGCAATTTGGGATGCCATCTTCATCAACTATTATGGGGTAAGTGTTTTCTTCACCTTGTGAGTTAAATACATGATTTATATACGGATTTAAGTGTGAAAATTTATAGAAATGGGATTTTGGTAGAAAACCTAGAAATTTGGTATTTTTGGAGTTGGACCATGAATTTGGACATGGAATTGGGGATAAATTATATATTTGAGTTCGTAATATTGTGGGTAATATTTATCTTCAAAAATTTTGGAATCCGGGCACGTGGTCCCGAGGGTGATTTTATAGACTTTCCGAGCGGAGTTGAGAATAATTGTAAATTAAATTATTAAGAGTATTCGAGTATATTTTCATTGGTTTGCACATTGTTTGGATAGTGTTTGAGCGTTTGGCATAGGTTTGAGGTGTTAGAGTGGCGTTGGAGCCGGTTATGGAACTTCAAAGCGAGGTAAGTCTCCTTTCTAACCTTGTAAGAGGGAATTAACCCCATACGTTAACAAAATTATTATGTGCTTCTATTTGTGGGGGCTACATATGCACGAGGTGACGAGAGTCCGTACGTAGCTACTAATTTATGCCTATGTCCGGGTAGTTTTAGGCTTACATCATGCCTTATTGATATTGCTGTTGATTTATGTCTATTGTTTGCCTTGGGAAGAAGCGAGATTGAGTTAGCTTATTAAATGTTTTGAAAGGAGTTGAAATTGAGAAAAAAGTGGGAACTCAAAAGTTTTTATTTGAACTTTGTATTTTGAAAAAAATTGAAGAACACTATAATAACTTAAGAAATCTATGTGTAACTGCGTCACATGTATGATTCATGAGTGGGGTAAATTCCTTAAATTTATGTTTGACTGCGTTGCATGTATGATTCGCAAGCGGGGTAAATAGATGCATCTATGGTTCGCGCCATTCGACCCTCGGCAGTGCACAAATTACATTTATGTTGGATCGGGCCGAACATCCTCGGTGGTATTTGTGTGTGATAATAGAACTGGAAGTCCCTTTTTGTAATTGATATAAATTCATTGTTTGTGTGATTACATGTTTTAAAGGAAGGAAGTGATTTAAGCTCTGTTGGATCAAGAAGCTGAAAGGTTTTGAAGATTGACAAAGGAACTCGGAGTTGAACTAGGTCCATCACCGGAGACATAGATACATGCAGAGTTAAGGGCACGTGAGGTGCACAAGCAGGAGATAAACGAAATCTGTGATCTAAAGAGATATCTCCTGATCGAAAAGGTTGCAAATTGGTAAGGAGATGGACTCCTTATTCAGTAAGAACATAATCAAGATAAGGGAGGATTTAGGGAGTTGAGATCAACTAGAACTCTTCCACCAAGGAAGAGTAGCATCCGAATTCTAGTGTATCTCTTTGTCTACTAAATCTTATATATTGTTCAGTGTTCTTATTATACAGGCACGCACAAACACAGAAGCAAAACAAGAATTGAGAGCAAAATTACCAAAGCAATTTTGCAAACAGTTCGTGTAAGATTTGAGTGTGCGACTCTGAAGCTACTTGAATCAGCTAGAAGAACCAGTTCCATCTGTTGTCTTTTAGTCTAGTTTATTTGTAGTAGGTGATTACAAATTGTACCTTTCAGCTTTATCAAGAAGCAATTGTAATAGGTATTGAGTGTTCAAGTTAGAGTTAACTTGAACCTTGTCGCAAATAGCTAGAGGCTAGTTTGCCACAAGGGGATTAGAGTTAGTCCTTAGGTTTACAAAAGAGTTTGTAAATGTTGTTTGGCTCATTGATTTAGTGAAGAGTTTGGGAAAATCCTACTAGGAAGTAGGTCGTGGTTTTTTCACCTTTTGAGCCAGGTGTTTTCCACGTAAAATCTCTGTGTTCTTTAATTTTTGTATTTATTATTTCGCAAAGTGTAGGAGTTGGAACACATAGAAGAACCTGGTCCTTCTATAACTAGTGCACGCAAAAATTGGACACCACACAATCACCCCCCCCCCCTCTTGTGTGGTATTGACGTTTAGAACATCAATTGGTATTAGAGCAGGTTATCCTTGAAGAGGCTAACACCTTAGGAAAAGATCAATATGAGTGCACCACCTAGGAACTGGGAAGGACAATCAACTGCTAGGCCACCATTCTTCGATGGCATGTACTACTCCTAGTGGAAGAACATGATGAAGGATCACTTAATTGGAGAAGACTACGAACTATGGGACATAGTCACTGATGGCTCTCTGGCCACCATGAAAAGATTGTTGAAGGAGTAGAAGTGCCTAAGACTAGAGTTGATTGCACTGCTGAAGATTTGAGAAAATGGGAAAAGAATGCCAAAGCCAAGAAGTGGCTTGTATGTGTACTTGGTCCAGATGAGTACAGCAAGATTCAAAGATGCACTACTGCCAAGGAAATTTGGGACACTCTGCAAGTGGCTCATGAAGGGACTGCACAAGTGAAAAGATCCATATGTACATTACTATATTTTCAATATGAGAATTTCTCTATGAAGGAAGGAGAGACCATCCAAGAGATGTACACTAGGTTCACTACTCTGACAAATGAACTAAAGTCTCTTGAAAGGATTATTCTTGAAGGAGACAAGGTTGAAAATATTTTGACAAAGGTTCTGCCAATCTCTTGGGAGAGTAAGATCACTACTATTCAGGAATCCAAGAACATGGCAACCCTCAGGTTGGATGAGCTAATTGGTAATCTCACTGCCTATGAACTTAGAAGGCAGATAATGAAGATGGATGCTCCCAAGAAGGAAAGAAGTCTGGCATTGAGAATCACTGAGGGAGCAGAACTGGAGGAAGATGAGATGGCCATGATCACCAAGGAATTCATAAACTATCTCATTAGGAAAAAGGGCATCTCAAGAGGTGGAAACTACAACAAGGCAAAGGCTCCAGAAAAACCCACTAATGAGGGACGGTACAAATGTGGAAAAATTGATCATCACATCAAGAACTATCCTCGGTGGGAAGTGGAGCGGAAAAAGGAAAGATCTGAATGAAGGAACCGGAAGAAGGAACTGGTTCATCCTAAGAATAACAAAACATCAACAAAAGCTATGGTTGCTACTTGGGGAGAAAGCTCAGATGAAGAATCAGATGAAGAAGATGGAGATGAACAAACGCTCATGGCAATTGGTGAATCATATGAAGAATCATACGAGGAATCAGAGGTAAGTATATCTCATCTCAAAAACAAGATTAAGTTCTTATCTAAAGAAAAACTCTCTGAATTGTTGCTTGACTTCATTGGCGATTCTGAAGAAATAAATAAAGAAATGGAACAGTTGTTTAAGGAGTGTGTAATGTTAAAAGCAAAGTGTAATAACCTGGAGCTAAGAGTAAGTGAATCTGTAAGTGAAAACACAGCTCTGAAGAACCAGGTTCACCCCCTTGAAACAAATGTCCTAGAGTTAAATCGGAAAACTTACTGAAACTAGGAATCAGAAGACAACTGACAATTATCAACTCATCATAGAAGAAAATGTAGGCAGACTAAAGGATGAGTTGTATAAGAAAGATGAACATATAAGACTATTGAAGGAGGAACTTGGTAAGGTCAAGCATGAACTGGACAGAACATGCAAATGGAATAAATCCTTTAATGCCTTGACATGGCTACAAGAAAATCACAGTTGCAATAGAAGAGGACTTGGCTTTGGGAGTCAACTGCCTAAATGGGATCCCAAAAGAAAGTACCTCACACTTCTTGAGAACAAAATTTGTACCCACTGTGGTAAGACTGGTCACTACAAAATTGAATGCAATGCAAAAGAGCAGGCCAGTCAAAAGAATAAAAGTTTTGTTCGAAAGAAAAATTAGCTACCAAATTGGGCCAAACGGAACTTAATTCATCCTTTTTCTTATAAAAAGGGACCCAAACTAGTTTGGGTTCCTAAGACTAACCCCTGATTTTCTTTTGTAGGTTCAAGTGAAAGGGAGTAGTCAAATATGGTACATGGATAGTCACATGACTGGCAACAAGGAGTAGTTCATTTCACTTGAGAACCTCAAAGGAGGAAATATCTCCTTTGGAAATGGGAAGAAAGGTAAAATCATTGGGGTTGGTAAGGTAGGTAAGGATGAAACACGTTCCATTGAGAACGTTTACTTGATAGATGGCTTGAAATATAGCGTGATCAGTGTGTCACAACTGTGTGACAGAGGTAACCTGGTTGCATTCACTTATACAAAATGCTTTGTAATTAATCTTATCACTGACAAGATTGTTTTGCAGGGAAAAAGAGTGAATAATATCTATATCATAGACATGTACACACTATCAGAAAATGAATTAACATGCTTGAGTGTGCTGGACAGTGATCCCCTCCTTTGGCACAAAAGACTTGGACATGTCAGTCTAAGTCAACTCAACAAATTAGTCTCCAAGGACTTGGCGATAGGTCTCCCTAACATTAAGTTCAAGGAAGACAAAGTTTGTGAGGCTTGTGCAAGGGGGAAGCATGTAAGATTTTCCTTCAAAAGAAAGAAAGTGATAAGTACCACCAGGACGTTGGAACTAGTCCATATGGATCTGTGTGGTCCTATGAGAACATTAAGCAGAGGTGGTAAGAGATATGTAATGGTGCTTGTTGATGACTACTCTAGATTTACCTGGACATTCTTCCTAACATCTAAAGATGAAGCATTTGATATGTTTACTTCTGTTGTTAGAAAAACTCAGAAACAGTTAGGAAATCAACTTGCATCAATAAGGTCTGATCATGGCACTGAATTTGAAAATGCAAAATTTGCTGAATTTTGTG
Organism: Nicotiana undulata; assembly: GCA_005239495.1. Classification (NCBI taxonomy): domain Eukaryota; kingdom Viridiplantae; phylum Streptophyta; class Magnoliopsida; order Solanales; family Solanaceae; genus Nicotiana; species Nicotiana undulata. Next base: position 46,194 of record ML268697.1, read on the forward strand.
ATGAACATGGCATAGATCATAACTTTTCTGCCCCTAGAACTCCACAACAAAATGGAGTGGTTGAAGGAAAGAATAGGACACTTGAAGATATGACTAGAACCATGCTTCTTTCTAGTAAACTACCTCATAGCTTCTAGGCAGAAGCAATAAACACTGCATGCTACATCATAAATAGATGCATGACTCGACCACTTGTAGAGAAGACTCCATATGAGTTACTTAAAGGGAGAAAGCCCAATATATCCCATATTAGGGCTTTTGGCTTAAAGTGCTTTGTGCACAACAATGGAAAGGACTCCCTAGGTAAGTTTGATCTCATAAATGATGAGGGAGTATTCTTGGGATATTCTTCACATAGTAAGTCTTATAAAGTGTATAACAAAACAACTATGTGTGTTGAAGAAACTGTGCATGTTATTTTTGATAAAACTAACATTCTCTCTGAGAGACAGGAACAGGAAGATGAAGAAATTGGGCTGGTCAGAAACTCAGACCAAACTGGAGCAACATTGGAAGAAGGAACAGGTAATGGAACAGGTGCATCTACCCCGGGCAACTTGACAGGGGGAACTCAACAGCAAACCTCATTGGAACATGTCCCTAATCCTGTTCCACAACAACAAGGCACTATAGGATCATCAAGCTATGACCAACTGGTTGTAAAACAACATATATATCAAAGTTCTCACCCCATTGAGAACATCATAACTTATCTAACATCTGGAATCAAAACCAGATCATCTCTAACAAATCTGTGTGCTTTTGATGCTTTTCTATCCTTGATCGAACCAAAAATGTTGTTGAAGCCTTGCAGGATGCAGAATGGATAAATTCCATGCAAGAAGAACTCAATCAATTTGAAAGAAGTCAAGTTTGGAATTTGGTACCTAGACCATTAGATAGATCAGTGATTGGCACAAAGTGGGTCTTCAGAAACAAACTTGATGAAGATGGAACAGTTACAAGAAACAAGGCAAGACTGGTGGTCCAAGGATATAGTCAAGAGGAAGGCATAGACTATGATGAAACCTTTGCTCCTATGGCAAGGTTGGAGGCAATAAGGGTCCTTATAGCATTTGCTGCTTACATGTAATTCACCCCTCACCAGATGGATGTCAAGAGTCCCTTCCTGAATGGCTACCTAAAAGAAGAAGTATTTGTCAAGCAACCTCCGGGGTTTGAAAGCAAGGAGAATACAGATCATGTGTAAAAACTTGACAAGGCACTGTATGGACTCAAGCAAGCACCAAGAGCATGGTATGAAAGTCTATCAAAATTCTTGCTTGAGCATGACTACAAGAGAGGTAAAATTGACAGCACCTTATTCTTGAAACAAAAAGGTAAAGATCTCTTGGTAGTGCAGATATATGTAGATGACCTAATATTTGGGGAAACTTCTGAAAAATTAAGTAAAGAATTTGCTAAACTAATGGGGAGTGAATTTGAAATGAGCATGACGGGTGAGCTTAATTTCGTTTTAGGCTTACAAATTAAACAAAATTCAAATGGAACTATGATCCATCAGCAAAAATATGTGAAAGAGTTTCTCAAAAGATTTAAAATGGAAGACTCAAAAGAAATTGACACTCCTATTGAAACAACCACAAAACTAGATGCAGATGAACCTGGTTCATCTGTTGATCAAAATTTGTATAAAGGGATGATTGGATCATTGTTGTATCTTACTGCTAGTAGACCTGACATTGTTTTCAGCGTAGGGCTTTGTGCAAGATTTCAGGCTAACCCAAAGGAATCCCATTTAACTTCAGTGAAGAGAATCTTAAGATATCTAAAAGTCACCATTGACCTCTGTCTTTGGTACCTGAAAGGTAGTAATTTTGATCTTGTGGGATATGTTGATGCTGACTATGCATGATTCTTGGTAGATAGAAGAGCACCTCTGGTATGGAACACTTTTTGGGCTCATGTCTTGTCTCTTGGGCCACTAAGAAACAGAATTCGGTAGCTCTATCTATTGTTGAGGCTGAGTATGTGGTTGCAGCCTCATGTTGTGCTCCGTTACTATGGATTAAACAATAATTGATGGATTTTGGTATAGAGGTTGGATGCATCCCTATCTTCTGTGATAACACTAGTGTTATAAGTATGACAAAGAACCATGTTCATCATAAAAGAACAAAGCACATAGATGTTAGACACCATTTCTTAAGAGACAACTATGAGAAGGGAATGATCTCTATTGAATTCTGTGCTACTGATAAACAAATTGCTGACATATTTACTGAAGCACTAAGTAGAGAGAATTTTGAAGTAACATGTTAGATTTAGGGATGATTAAGATCACCTAATTGAACCAGTTCAAAACAAAAATGAAAAAACAATTGGCTAGGAATTCTGAAATTTGTGTAAATAATCAGAATAATCATTGCTCAGTTTCATGCTATAATCAGCATTCTCTCCGGCCATGTTAATATGATTCTTTGGTTACTAATGATGTTTTTCTATTTTTTGAAAATTGAGGCTTAATCAAGAGATTCTAACACGATGAACCTGGTTCATCGTTGCTGGTTCATCTGACAGACGAGGTATGTGCTCTCTACTATACACATATTTAAATATTAATAGTTCATCATGAGCAGGACTCTATCTATAACATGCTCTTTTCAAAATCTAGTCCCTATCCCAAATTTGAACTTGTTCCAAAGAGTCTAATCAAATTAAAAAGGCCTAGATTATAGGGTAGTCATAATCGTCACTGTATACCTGACACTTCTGGACCGATTAGACTTCCTCTTGACCCAAATTACACCGGTTGTGTATTAATTACCCAAGTCTTTAGAAACCCATAATCACTTCTCTAATTCTTCATTCACTTTCTTCCTAAAAGACATAACCGTCGAAACCCTTTCAACCTTTTGTTCAAACATCTTGATACTAATCCTCTTCCGATATTCAACAAAAATCATCACCATGGTTGACACACCACCTCATGCTTTATCCTCCTCCACCACACCTGAATACAGTATCACACTTGAAGATACTGGTTCCACTCCATCTCAATCAAATTCTTCCACACCATCTCAATCTCATCCCACCACCCCTCAAAAGAATCATGTTTCGTCTCCTCCTATCGACCCCGTTGTTCAACCAAGCCCTAATCCAGAACCCAGGAGAAGGCGTGTCAAAATGCCAACCAGAAAAACGGTGGCTACTGGCTCTCTAGCCAAGAAATTGAACGCTAAGCTTCAAGCCGGCCAGGCTCAAGAATCTGAGAACTCCAATGACTCCTTCAAGTCAACAACTGAAGGGGAAGCAACTGATTCATCCGATGCTGAACAGGTATCATCCACTCCTAAAACTGGGTCTGAGCCTGAAACCGTCATTATTGAAAATAGGTTTGTTTTGATTGGGTTTGTAGTGGATTTGGAAGTTCCTGATAGGCGACAAAGAGGTGGTAAAAATAAAATTATGAAAGAAAATGAGAGAGAGGAAGGTGAAAGTAATGTGAGGGGAACAGGGGTAGAAGGTACTCCTTTGGCAATTCGTCATACTGTCCCAGTGGCAGTTGAAGAAGGTGCCACAGACTTAGGGGGGAAGTAACTCAGGAGAGGCTGCTGAGGGATTAGAAAATCTTCGACATTTTACTGATGAACCTGGTTCATCCATTAAGGAAACCTTGGCTGATCTTATGAGAAAGTTAGGGGAGAGCTATAAACCCAAAAAGAAGAGAACACCCAAGACTAAGAAGGCTGAAACTCCAGTGGCAAGTAAGAAGAGAAGAGCTACTCCCTCTGCTGAAACTTTCATTCCTAGAGGACGAACTACACAAAGTGAAATTAGGCAGAGTGAAGAGGAGTTGCAGCAGGCTTTGAAGTAGAGTAAGAGAAAGAGAGTTGAAAAAGGGAAGGCCAAAGTGTTTGAGCCTGTAGAGGCTGTTGAGGTTGAGGATATGGACTTGGTCCATCGAGAAGAAAAAATGGCAGATGTTGAGGTTCAGGCACCCAAACCAAAGAAAGCTAAGACTTTTTCCAAGAATTCTGCATCTGTGTCTGCTACACCCTCAACTATTGCCAAGAGGACTAGGTCTACCCTGAAGTCAAAGAAGGTTTAGATTGATGACGAGGAAGATTGGAGTGGTGCAGAAGCTGAAGAGTCTGGTGGAAAGCAAGACAAATTGACCAAATTTGGGAAACGTACTATTCTGAAGACTCATTCAGTTATTTCTTGTTTTGAGTCTTATTGTTGTATACCATGCCTAATAAGAATTTCATATTATTGGACCACTAGTAAGTGTCGGAGTCGACCTCTCGTCACTACTTCTTCGAGGTTAGACGGAATACTTACTGGGTACGCGTTATTTTCGTACTCATACTACATTTGTTGTACATTTTGTTGTACAGGCACATGTATGCTCAGTGGCCTTGGGGGCGCAGCAGCGTGGTGATACAGAGACTTAGGTGAGTTTCACCTCATGAGACGATTTGTATTCTGGAAAGTTATTGTATTGTATTTTAAACCCTAGTAATTGCTCATGCACTTGTGTCACCGGGTTCTGGGATGATTATGGAATTTTCAGTATTGAAAGTGGAAAATATTTTTATTATTATGTAAAGCTCATCTATCACTGGTTAAATCGAAGGAAATTTATGATTTTAAAACATTAAAATGAGAATTTAATTAACTATTTAATGTTGGCTTGCCTAATAGTGGTGTCTAGCGCCATCACGGCCTTTATGGATTTTGGGTCGTGACAATTGGCACCATTTGGTCTTGTAAACCCAAATGCTCTACGACCCTCGATCTAATGATGTTGGTCGAGCTACCTGGATCAATCAACACACGCTTAACTCAAGATTTATTTATAAGTACAGATATTACCAGTGCATCATTATGTGGTTGTACAATGCCTTCGGCATCCTCATCGTTGAACGAAATGGTTCCCTCCGATATATAATCTCGGGTTCATTTTTCCCTTGTGATGAGCACTTTAGTGCGCTTTATCATTGGTCCTTGGGCGACTTCGACCCCTCCAACAATCATGTTGATAACGTGTTGATTCTTCTTGTTCGGTCTGTTTGTGGAGTCCTTATTCCTGAATTGATTTTTGGCTCGATCACTTAGAAATTCCCGGAGATGCATGTTATTGAATAACCATGCCACTTCTTCTCTTAATCGTCGTCAGTCGTCGGTCATGTGGCCATGAGTGCCATGATACTTACACATCAAATTAGGGTCTCTCTGGTAGGGTCGGACTGCAATGGTCGGGGCCACTTGGTATCCTTAATGTGCCCGATGGCAGATACGATGCTGGTGGCATCGACATTGAATTTATATTCTGATAACCTTGATGCTTCCCTGGCCCCGAGCTTCTTATTGAAACCATTTTTGCTCATCAGTCCCCAGCTATTGTAGGATCCATCTCATAGGGTGACGCCCAGATCCGTTACCCCTTCGATATCTGATATACGATTAGTACCGATCTTTGCTCGACCTCGGCTCATGATCGACTACTTTCCTAGGCATGTCATTGGCTCTGATGGGATAAATGGACTCAGAAGGGGCTCCAAGTTGATCGTCCTCAACTCTGATTTTTACTATACATGTTGTGACGTCTGCCCAAGTTACCCCCGAGTATTCTACCAAATTTTGTTTTAACGTTTGTGAAGCCAAGGAGCTTCGAGAGTTAATTCCTTGAGTGAATGCCTAAATATCCCAATCATCCGCAACCGGAGGCTAGTACATCCGTTCCGTTTGAAACCTTGATATAAACTCCCTGAGCATTTCGTTATCTCTTTGTTTTACCTTGAAAAGATCCGGTTTTCTGGTCTTGACCTTGATGGATCCAGCATTCGCTTTCACAAAAAGTATCTACAAGCATAGCAAACGAATCAACAGAATTTGTGGGTAAGTTGTGATACCGTATCATTGCTCCCTTTGACAGAGTTTCTCCGAACTTCTTTAACAAAACCGACTCAATTTCGTCATTTTCCAAGTCGTTTACCTTGATGGCACACGTGTAGGAGGTCAGATTCGCATTTGGATCCGTGGTTCCATTATATTTCAGAATATAGGGCATCCGAAACTTCTTCGGGATTGGATTCAGTGACGCGCTCGGAGGAAAAGGCTTTTGGACAAGTTTTTTGGAGTCCAGGCCTTTCAATATTGGGGGCGTTCCTGGGATTTAATCGAGCCTGGAGTTATGGCCTAAATTTTCTTTTCCTCTGATTCCACCCGCTTTGTTAATTCCTCAAGCATTTTCATTATTCGGGGTTGGTCTCGGGCTCAGCTTCATTCGCCCTCTCGGTGTGTTGCTCACTTCTTTGGGTACTCCCCAGGGACTGTTCAGGCTCGACCCTACCAGGAGTGCGACCTTGATTTTGTAGTTGCGCTATTGTCGCCTGTTGAGCTCGCAATATTTCGAAGGTCAGCCGCAGTCTTATCTCATCACCTCCGCCTTCGGGTGTTTCTCGAACTGTCGCTTGTGGGCCTCTGCGAACGCTGTTCTCGGGGTCAGTTGGCAGGTGGGCATCGATAACAACTTGTGAATTGGTGTCGATTGGATCGACAGCTGGGACTCCGTTGGGATCAACAAGGGGTACCTCATTGCTAGGCACCGGGTTGTTGTTTTCGCCGTGATGGTCAGACTTAGCCTCAACGTTCAAGTGAGCAGACTGAGAGTTTGACATTCTTAAGCAAACTTGAAACATGAAACTCAAAGAACAAGCAAAAAGTAGAGTGCGTGATATCCAGTTATTATCCTTAGCCCCAAAGTGCGCACCAAACTGTTTACCCTTAAAATGGATAACAATTGAATTTATATGCGTTTTTAAGTATATGTGGATTCGTTTGATACAAGTGATCAATAACGTTAGATAAGCGAATTAAAGATAAAATAAATAACTAAAAGAGTTGCAATGTTAAATCTGGGCTCAGACTGAGCTTAACAATTGATCTGCCCTCGATTCGGAACTAAAATATATATATGAAGAGTTATGAGCAAAATAAGAACTTTTCCTTAACTTAGAAGCGGAGAGAAAACAAGTTTATATTGCCTTGATATGCGTGTTACCGTGTGTTCATTGAATAAAATCACCTATTTGATACAGAGGAGAGTTTCATCCCTAGTACAATTTTAAGAAAGGTAAAAATCTTCTTTTTCATTAATCACTGATTTGCTGCCAATACGGACCGAGATCCATGACGTGATATCCAGTTGGGCGCATATATCACAACCCTTCGTCAGTCGTGTGCAACAATTTGGTAATGCTCTCTGAGGTCTTGGAGCTCAAACCGGATTCGGGGGCGTTGCCTCGATGGCTTCAACGGTAAGCGCTTCGTTCGGTCCTTAGTATGAGAGGTTCCTAGTTTCGACTCCAATTGTAGTTATGTCCTTGCTTGTTTGTCCCGCCGGAAAATCAGGGTACTTATTAGCCCCGATTTTACCCGTATACAATTATAGTGGACAAATAAACTTGGAGTACAATATATGAATATGAGTTTCCCTAGTTTAGTTTGTATAACGTAAAAGGTCAATCACTTTTCTTATTTGCATGAACAAAATGAAAAAGGAACACGGATCAAGTTGTTTTTCTCTGTAAGAAGAAAAAAAACACAATAAAAAAAGGAGAGAAGGAATTTTTTTTTCTCTTTCTAGAACATTGTCAAATATTAATGTGAATAGACTTGAAAATTTTGACATAAAGGGTATGAGTAATAGTCTATAGCATCTGATATATGAATAGTTTATGTGAATAAGGTTTCTGGAAGATGTTCAAATGTAGAGGAAATCGAAGCGCCCTCTTTTGACTAAAATCATGTTCATGAGTTATTACTGGAGTTAATTAATTTATACATTATTGAACTAGTGAGGATGATAAGATGACAGCTATTCACACGTGGGATTATTTTTTAGTAGAAAGTATACTTGGAAAAATAATTATAATATTTGTTCAAGTTCTTTTTTTGGGAGGGGGGGGGGGGGGTTAAAGGGCTTTTTAAGGGGACCCTAACCCTTTTTTTTTTGAAAATTTTTTTTTTT
>ML268697.1:54242-90774 GCA_005239495.1 Nicotiana undulata
GGGGGGGGGGGGGGGGGTTAATGAGCTATTCAATGGAGACCTAACCCTTCTTTTTTGGAATATACTTTTCATGTTGAAGTATTGAACATCTTAATTTCTTGTATTTATCGTGGAAGACTCCAAAATCAATTATTTTCAAGCAAGTTTCCAGATCTTCTTACACTGTACAGATCTGTAAGTACTTTCATTAATTGCTTGTTGGAGCTTAATTTCTTCTGTTAATGTTTAATCTCCTGAAAAATCCAAGTCTGCTAAGTAAACTTTAGAACGCCATTTTAGAAAGAAACCTAGAAGAGAAAAAGTATTACAGGAGATAGTCATCAATAAGGTCAATAAATGCAACCTTAGGCATTAATTAATACTAATACAAGCTTTCTATTTTCTGATGTATATATCCTTTTTTGTTTGTTCCCGTCTTATTTAGGGCATGGAATATACTGGTAATTTTAACGACGAAGATGACTTCTTCCTTGACGTAATGCAGAATTTTTCTCCAGATATACCATATTCTAACTCCAATAATATTGAAGAGAAAGATCAATTAAAAGATCTTTCTTCGTCTCCCCTAAAGTCTTCTTCTGGTTTTCTCATTTCGTTTTCATCATCTGAAAAAGAAGAAAATATTGCAATTGTAAAATCTCATTTGGAAGAAATGAATGCATGTCATGCATACAAGAGGACTCCTTTACAAGCTCAAGAACATGTTACTGCTGAGAGGAAACGCAGAGAAAAAATGGGCGAGCTTTTCATTTCTTTGTCAAAGGTTGTTCCTGGTCTAAAGAAGGTATAACATCCCAACTCAAACTTCTATCTTTTTCTTTACTTTCATCTTTTTTTTCAAGACGGGCTTAAATAGAGCAACATGTGAAAATTAATATATATAGTCAATCACAACTTATTTAATTTGGTACAGTGGTTACAATTACTTGTTTCCAGAAAGAAAAAGAAAAAACTGCAAAAATAGCGGATGAAAACTAATTAAATTTTTTACTTAATTGTGCTTTAATTTTTCCTAGATTTGCATTCGTTCCAGCTAAAGTTTAAGTTTACTAGAATGCGAAAACAATGGTTAGCCTTAAGTAAAAAAAAAAAAAAAAAAAAAAAAAAATTGTTTTTGTTTGGTCAATAAAAGTATAGGTTCTTGAAATTGTTATTTCAGGTTGGTGTCAGCATTAATATTGAAGTGAGGAAGATCATGTTTTTTATTCTTCAGATGTTGTGATGCTATTCATATTCGATTCAATAACTATATAAATTGTTATATAGGCTTCATAATTTTGGATTAAAGTGGTATGAATGGGAAATGAAGGAAAATAAATTTTTGATTTTTTTCTTTACAAATGAACATTTCCCATATAGACGAAGAAAAGATATTTGTTGGGTTTTATGTACAATTGCACTTTTTCTAACTCCTAAAGAGTTTAAAAGAAGGCAAGTTTTGCGCTGTTATCGTCGCTTGTCATCGGATATGATCTAATTTTTCTCTCCGTTTTTTTGTTTGTTTTTGTGGTACAATAGCCATTTTCGCGAAAAGTCGCCTAAAAGGCTGCAACTTTTGAGTTGTGCATCTTCATTCAACTTAAATTTTTGGCTATAAATATCCGGCCATGCCCTCAGAATTCTTTTAGGAAAGTCAAAAATCTTTTCTTTCAATCTGCATTATTTTCTTACAAAAAATATAAAGTAAGTGTGATTTGTTGCCGCCTTTTGTATAATCTGGATCACTAATGTTTGAAGTACTGATATACATGTGTGGTTAATACGTTCTATTTTGGAAAAAAAAAAAATCTTAAACCACGGTAATATGAGGGAATTAAGTTCTTTAAAGACACGCTAGGAAATCATGAGCTCAACTTTTTGTTATTCGTTAGCATTTTTATTTTTGTTTCTATTTTACCTTGCAGAATTTTATTTTCGAATACAGAAAGATAACAAATCCTTCGATACACAAAGTTAATGACTTCATTCTTGGAGAGTATATCATAAATAACTAATATGATTTCCTTTTTCTGTTTATTATAGTTAGACAAGTCATCTATCCTTGGAGATACTATTGAGTACATGAAGGAGCTTCAACAACAGGTAAAAGTTCTTGAAAAGACAAAGAAAAACATACCATCGGCCTGCGAAAATATTAATGATAACTGCATCGACGACCAAGTACTAGGATCAAAGATTAAGGCAAGGATTTTGGACAAAAGTGTACTTATTAACATTCACTGCAACAAACAAGATGGGGTGGCGGGAAGAATACTGTTCAAAATGGAGCAATTGCATCTTTCAGTCAATGACATAAGAATCATGCCATTTGGTCCTACTTATCTCGAAATATCAATTCTTGCTGAGGTACTTTGTTAACTCTCTTAATCTTCAATTAGGCATATATATTAATTAATTAACAGACTGCAAAAATACCTTATTATGCACTCCCCCGCGCGTTATTTTTGTTTACACTCCTTGCAGATGGAAAATGGATGTTGTATAACCGTGCAGGATATCGTAAACCAAGTTCACTCTGCAGTTGCATGAATGATCTCCTCCTGATGATATTCTCTACGTTTTCTTTTTCCTTTTTGTCCTCCACATCGTAAATAATTAAATGACATTTTTAATTACCTATAATTTTTTGGAGATTGTGTGATAATTACTCTTCCACATTTGTCAGCTTTCTGGAAATCTCTTATACTTGTTGGAGACTTTTCTATGGATCCCTAAGTTTGGGATTCTAATTTACTGGAGTATTTGTTTTTCGTTGTTTCCCTTTGGGAATTTTCTCCTTCTGTTTGGATCTTAAGCCTATTTTATGTCCCTAATTGGTTGAAAGGATTTTTACATGTATAGCCGGCCATATTAATTGTTTACTTTTTTTAGCAATATATATAAATTATACATTATTATATGTATATAATACATAAATTATGCATATATTATACATTCACCGAAATGGTAGGACTTGTTTGAATTGCTAAAAGGACATAATCAGGGGTAACTATATATCCATTTCCAGATTAGTGTGAGAACATCAGTCTAAGCAGATATAAAATGTTAATTAATGTATATACACCGCCAAAAAACTATCTTCGTAACATATCTTCGTTTCAAAATATGAAATTTCACTTCTTATGAAAAATTAGTTATAGATATTTTTTGAGTAATATGATAATGTAAAAATTGTTTTACACGTTTGGTCGATATGTACAAGTAAAATTCAAGTAATGAAAATATGAATGGAACCAAGAGATTTATTTGGAGATGGCAAATTTTCTCCCATCTTCCTCGCCTAATTAGCTAAGCGACCACACAAAAACTTAGCATGTGGTTTAATGGTTAGTGGCGTTGTTTTTGTGTTATTAGACAATGCTTTTATTTAACAGTAATACATAATATAGTAGATTGGATCCACTTAACTTCTTCATCTATTTACCTCTTTATCTTGAATCTCCTTGTTGAAAATTCTAACTCCCCCACTATTAGGGTCGGTGGAAACATTTCTAGGTAGTTCGTGAAAATGATTAGTTAATTAATTAATCTTTATACTTGTTTTGTTTACAAACTCCCATGTTTCTAGGGCTCATTTACAACACGTGGGTGAAAACGTGGTCAGACAAGACATGAAGGTGGTAAACAAAACATGGTCAATTATTATTCTTGTGCTTGGTGGGATTCATGAAATAGAATTAAAAAAGAGGTGACGCAGAAGAATCTATCAGAACAACATACCAATTAAAGAGACACTGCATTAGTTATTCAAATCTTTAATTCGGAGTTTCCGACCAATTTTATTAAGTTAATATATTACTTAATATTTACTAATTTTAGATGAAAAAATGGAAATGGGGAATAAAGAGAGAGGGAAACAAGGAGAAAAAGAAACGATGCATTAGTATGAAGGCTGAGACCAAAGTCTGAATTACATGGGGTGAAATGGAGGGCGGGAGCCGGGACTTTTTCTAAGGGTGTTCAAACTTGAAAGAAATAATTAAAAAAATTATCAATAAAGGAATTTCAATATGTATTATATATCTTTAAAATCAAATATTTTATTTATATTCGCAGTGTAATTTTCGACGAAGGAAGGTCAATTGAATATATATATATATATATATAGTTTGGACTTCTTGGTTTGGGCAGCTAATTAATAATGTTGAAACTGGTAATGGATTAAGAGTTTTTTACACGCTTGATCCCTTTTTAACTATTATTTATAAAAATAGCACTATTTATTGTTTATTTCATAAAGAGCACTTTTTTTCATTAATAGCACATTATAAAAATTAAGCTCAACATCTAATAAGTTAACTGACTCACTAATCACGAGAAGTACTTTTTTTGTCCATCTCCATTCTCTCTTTACAACATTCATCTTCTTCACTCCATTTTTTGAAAATCTGATGCATATCTGAATGCCACCTAAATCAAGATGTATTGATTTATACATCTTTTATACTTTGTATATCAAGTATCACTTTAATTCAAAATGTATTTTATGTATATAATTTTTGTATATTTATTTGTGAAGTGCCATCTTATTTTAAGAAGTATTTTTAATGTATATTTCAAATATATTTTATATGTCAAGTGCCATTTTATTTAAGGATGTATTTTATATGTCAAGATATATATATATATATATATATATATATAATCTTAATAAAATTTAAGACATATTTTTTTATGTATATTTCACATGTCTAAGTGTCATCTTAATTGAAGATGTATTTTTTTTGTGTATATGTTTTGTATATTTTATATGTGTTAATTCAAAGTATATTGTTTATATATACGTATGGTATATATTAACGTATATTATTATCGAAGTAAGATCTTTATGTTAAGAAAGGAAGAAAGAAGTAAGAGAAAAACTTAAGAAAGATAATTAAAAACAAAACGAATGGAACAAATTTAAAAATATATTGGCTTCGGCAGAAAACAAAACTAAGAAGACGAATAAAAAGAAGGAAAACTAATCAATAAAGAGAATAAAAGAAGACATGATTTTTGTAAAAATAATTATTAATTTTTCATTCAAATTGCTTATGTTTGGGGATTAATAATTAATATTATTATTTTAATGGGACTGTGTGCTACAAATATAAATATTTTCCTGCCATATCTATAATATTGAATTTCATGCTAAGAATTTGTTATATTGTTTTTAAACTGTGGCAGTTATGTTAGTGATTATGGCCCGTCTTTGTGTTACATCAAATTTTGGGAAACTTACACAAATGTCTCAAATAAGTCTCAACTTACCAATATCTAGCCATTAGTCATAAACTTACCAAAACTAGTCAAGCACATATAAAAATTAAAAAACCAAATAAATAAGGTTCTTTCCCTCAAAGAATCACATGTAAAAATCTCCTTCCATATTTTTAAGCGCGATTAACAACATTAGATGCAAGACAGAAAGGAAAATTCATGGATGAGGTAGAAAATAAGGTGTTGAAATATAAAAAAAATATACAATATTCCAAAATCTAAGCAAAAGAAAAAACTTTTTCAATGGGTATAGTTGAAATTCATTGAAAATATATAGATAAGTCAATATACAAATTTTGAGGAAGGTTGGAGGTGATTTGGACTGGTTTTGGATCAAAATTCGTAATTAAATCAAGTTCAAAAAATTCTTCTGCGACACATGTATCACACATGTATCTCACACACAGATATACATGGATATACATGTGATACACAATTGATACAAATTTGATATATATGTGATACACAGATGATACACAGTGTGATACACACATCATTTTTTTCATGTTCAGTTTTTACTTCGAATTTTCAATTCAAACCACCTCAAAACTTTACCAAATCATCCGAAAACTGAGATTCAAGCTCCATAAGATGTACCCAATATATTCTAATAACACCCACTCGAAAGAAAATAAAAATTTGACATTTTCTTTGCTACAAATAGCTAATTGGCTAATATTAGTAATATTTGGCAAATACTTGTAATATTTTATGAATTGGCCAATTTTTGTAATGAGCTACTTATAAATGGACATAGCTGATAATTTTCCTCAAATTTTTAAGAGAGAATTACATCCCTTGTCACTTGGACCAATAACACATCAGAAAATGGCCCACTTTTGAAGCCCTTATTCAGTGTAGCCCAAATTGTACAGAACCTGAAAATTACTTTTCACTAGTTAACCCACCCCTTTTGTAACGATCCGGCCGGTCGTTTTGAGAATTTAAACTCCGTTCGGTGACGTAAGGTCATGAACAACTTCACATTGGGTTTACCGACCTGTGTGCGTGATTGGATTTAGTTACCGGATAATCCGGAATTGAATTGGGAGGCAAATTTCAATTTTTGAAGTTTAAGTGATGGGAGTTGACCGGAGGTTTGACTTTTGTGTAAACGACCTCGGAATGAGTTTTGGTTAATGTCAACAGCTTCGTATGATGATTTTTTACTTAGGCGCGCGTCCGGAATTGGTTTTGGAGGTCCGTAGAGTAATTTGAGGTAATTTGGCGAAAGTTAGAATTTCGGCGATTTCGGCCGGTAGGTGAAATGTTGATATCGGGCTCAGAATAGAATTCCGAGAGTGGTTGTAAGTCCGCGGTGTTATTTATGACTTGTTTGCAAAATTTCACGTCATTCCAGGTTGAATTGATAAGTTTCGACGCGAGTCTTGATATTTGAAGTTTTGAAAATTTATAAGTTGATTTCTTGGTTTGATTCGTCGTTTTGGTGTTGTTTTATGTGATTTGAAACTTAGAGCGAGTCTGTGTTAGGTTATATGACTTTCTTGTGTGATTAGACGGGGTCCTGGTGGGGCCTCGGGTGTATTTCGGATGGGCTACGGGCCATTTTCTTTCAATTTTGGACTGCTGTCTTCTGGTGTCTGAAGCCCTTCATCGCGATCGCAGTGCTTCTTTCGCGATCGTGATGTGTCTCTTTTGATCGCCTCAATTTCCTTCATCGCGTTCGCATAAAGACCCTCGCGATCGCGTGCCTCTATAAAATCCGCATTGCGTTCGCAGCCCCTGTTCCGCGTTCGCGTAGTAGGAACCAAGCCTTGGGCACTGGTACTCGTTACTCTTTGCGTTCGCATGACTCCCTTCGCGACCGCAGAAGCTAGCCTACTCCTTATACGCGATCGCATAAGTTATTCCGCGATCGCGTAGCACACTTTAGACCAACAGCCATTTTCCTCTCCGCGATCGCATCTCACTGTCCGCGATAGCGATGCACAAAACATTGGGCAGATTATAAGTCTTCAAAAAATCGGGGGTTAAGCCACTTTATCACATTTTGAGTTCTAGAGCTCGGTTCTTGGCGATTCTTTGAGAATTTTTCACACAATTTGAATGGGTAAGTGTTATTCAACTAGAATTAGACACATTCCATGAATTAGTCCTTGTTTTTATCATATAATTTGTGTTTTGAGTTGGGGAAATTGTGGGTTTTGAAAGAAAATTCCTAAATTGAAAAATCATGATTTGAGGGACCAAATGATATCGGAACTAGATAAATATTGTATGGTTGAACTCGTATCGGAATAGGTATTCGTATTTTGTAAAATTTGACGGGTTCCGAGGTGCGATCCTGATAACTAGGGATTTTACCTGGTTTTACACTCTATCTTGCTTAAGTTTTGGATGCAATTGTACACAAAATAGTCCCAAAGGCTTACGTGTTGTGCTTGTTGCAGGGTTTAGCCAAAAAAGGATGACAAACAGTCAAAGACCTGCTCAGAAAGGAGTAAAACTTGCACAAGTACCAAGAAAAACAAAAAAGCCAAAGTCAAATTGACCACCGTGGTCCATTATGCGGTCCGCGGTGGTGAGATTCAGAGAGTTCATTCCCAAGGCAAACATCATCGCGGACCGCGATCCATTCTCCGCGGACCGCGGTGGTGAGATTCAGAGAGTGGTTTTCCAAGGCTAATATCACTGCGGGCCGCGGTCCATTTTATGCGGTCCGCGGTCATGAGATTCAGAGACCCCAGCACTTGAAGCCCAGAAGACCATCGCGGACCGCGGTCCGCGGTCCGCGTTGAAGCCACTGCGGCCGCGGTCCATTTTATACGGACCGCGGTGGCCAAGTTCAGAGCCTAAATTTGTTGAGCCAAATAGCCTCACCGCGGGCGCGGTCCATTTTGCGCGGTCCGCGGTGACCCCGCAGGGGCATTTTTGTCCGGATTTTTCAGCTGAGTATAAATAGTTTCTTTTCTTATTTTTTAGGTTAAGCTTTGTGTCAGACATATTTTGGGAGCTCGTGGGAGTGTTTCTACAACAAGTTTTTGTAATTTTAGCTAGATTTCAACATTGAATCCTTCAGTTTTATTTTATAATTCAATTGCATGGGTTTCGCTTCATCTTTTTATTTAATTTCTTCATTGATTATGAGTAGCTAAACCCATTAGCTAGGGTTGTGGCTCAACCCTAGTATGGGTAATTAATGGGTTCTCTAAATTAGGGCTTAGATGTTTATGGGTGATGGATATTTGGGTTGATTTGTGGTTTTATTGTTAAAATTAGTGGTTGCAAAGACTAATTGGTGTTCGATTGACTTGGGTCCTTCTTGAGAAAGAGGACTTGAGTCTAGAAAATCAACCCAACAAGGAATTGGGATGAAATCATGAGAATTGATAGTCCCAATTAGCGGGTTAAACCTCGAGAGAGTAAAACCCTACTTGAGCCTAAATTGCTTGTGCAAATTTGATACCCAATTGAACTTGAGAAAGACAATTAGGGCAATACCACTCAAACTACCAAGAGGTATAGAGTGGGTAACGTTGGGCATTGGTTATATCATAATTCCCCGAACAACATCTTTGCTTTAGAAATTAGAACCCGTTGATTACCCGCCTAGGTAAAAGTCATAACCCTAATGCATTTATCTAATTAGAAAATAACCCAAAAAGACAATAGTTAGCTTAATTGCAATTATAGTAGCCTAAATCATAGTTATAATATATAACCCAAAATTATGAGAAGTGTAATCAAGAACACGAAACACTATTAGATTATGTAGAAACTCGACTCCAAATCATAACTCTCTGAGTAATCGATCCCGACCTTTCGGGTAAAAGCTGCACCGACCCTCATCTTCCTACTTTAATAGTAGTGTGGGTGAGAGCCGATCAGGTCCCGGGGGTCGACTTTTGTGTCGATTTTTATAATTTTGTAAAGATTGAAACTTTATTATTCGGAATAGTTCCTTATACATTATATGCGTATTTTGAAGTTGTTTTAGATGATTTTGAGTCGTACAGAGGTCTTTTCGCCCGAGAAGTTCACTTTTGAGTACTGGGTTGTCGTCTTTGAGGTAAGTATCTTGCCTAACCTTGTGTGGGGGAACTACCCCTTAGGATTGAGTCTTCTATGTTGATTGTAGCCCGCGTACGCGAGGTGACGAGTGCGTACTCGGAATTATTTGCAAATAGGTTGGCCTTTTAGGATTTTTAGGTCCTTATATTCCCCGTGTATGAATTGTAATTGTTATATCTGAGTTCCTGATTGCTAGTTTCATCTCTTCCTGCTCAAATTGGAAATTACTTCCTTATTGTTCCATTGTTTCTTATTTGATCTTAATTGACTTAAATGAAGACTTTGCCTTTCCTACCGTTATGCTATATCTTCCTTCATATACTGCCTATTTGACTAAAACTAGTATAATCTCGCCCTATAATTATTTAGCAGTAATTGGAATATCTATACGTTGGTGTCAAGCATGCACGTGAGTCGTACATTATGATTTATATGATTTTCCCTTAAGTGCTACTTAGGTTTAGTTGATAATCGTTCATGTTGATGGTATTCCTTGGTGTGGCCTATCACTGAGCATTGTTCAAAGCTGAGTTTATGCCGTGAAGCTAATTGTCTAAGTGAGATTGGTTATAGCTTCTTCCCTTGCCGGGATGATTTGGTTTCTTTTGTTGTGAACTTGAACATTAAGAATCTTTGCTATATTTGCCTGATTTTCCCCTCGTTATGTTGTTTCTCTTTATGCTTGGCATTCCCTTAAGTGGATACTTCTTATGAGTGAGTTTTTACCATTATTGTGATTCGAGTCTTTGTATTGTTTTTCTCATTGCATCTTGCATTCTGTCTTTTGTTGCTTTTGCGCCTATTCTGGCAATGTATGTTGTTTCTGTCACATTCTCGTTGTTTCCCTCAGTTGGCTGCATTGCATATTTAAATTGGGACTACAGACGAGATTCCGGGAGCTTTCCCCCTGTACTGCATTGCATATTTTAATTGATACTACGGACGAGATTCTGGGAGCTTTCCCCTGTACCGCATTGCATATTTAAATTGGGACTACGGATGTATTCGGGGAGCTTTTCCCCTGTACTGCATGACAAATTCTGAGTTACGGACTGAGTTCCGGTAGATTTATCTTGAGGAGATTATGATCTAAATATTTTATTGAAAGGTATAGCGGGAAAGGTATTTGCCTTAAAGAAACATTATGTCTGAAAGAATTTTATTTCAAATGTATGTTGAAAAGCATTTGTCTTGTAGAAAATGATATTGGAATACATTTATTGGGAAAGTATATTTGAAAATCATGTATTTTGAAAGAACTATGTTTTAAAGATTTCTCTTTCCAAATATATATATATATATATATATATATATATATATATATATATTCGGGAAAGTATGTTTCAAGGAAATTGTTTTATCCTGAGATGATTCTATCTTTAAAAGTTTTCAATACAAACTGCTATTTAAAAGTTTTCACCAATTTATTTGGGTTTATTGGCTAAGGCCTGATGTGAACAAAGTGACGCAGTGCTGAGTTACCAGTGTTTTGATTGTGTGGCGGGTTCCGGTTTTAGCTCTCATTTCTGTCCATTCTTCTGTGTTTTATTATGCTGTCCCGTTGATTAATTTCCGGTAATTCCTTCCGCATTATATTGTCATGTTGTTAATTATATCGTAAAATCTTTAGATAGATATTATGTTCGGTCATTTCCATATTGATGTCTGCTTAATTTATTAGACCAGTGGTGTCTTGACTAGTCCATGTCACTACTTTACCGAGGTTAGTCTTGATACTTACTGGGCACCGTTGTGGTGTGCTCATACTACACTTATGCGTATTTTTCTGTGCAGATCGAGGTAATTATTGTTAGTAGCTGCACAGATCATTGACGAGGAGACTCAAGGTAACCTGCTGCTGCGTTTGCAGGCTTCAAAGTCACCTTCTTGTATTTATTATTCATACCATGTTGTATTCATTCCGAACAGTGGTAATTAGAGGTTTTAGAGGAAATTCGTAGAGCTTATGACTTGTATTACCGGTTTTGGGAACATTGTAATTCTGTTAAGATTTTTATATTGAGGCTGTTAGATTTATTTTATTATTGTTGTTATTCTCTAAATGTTAGCCTTACCTAGTCCTTAAGACAGGTGCCACCACGATACCCAACGGTGAGAAATTTGGGTTGTGACAAGTTTGTATCAGAGCTCTGGGTTCATAGGTGCTACGAGTCATAAGCGAGTTTCGTAGAGTCTTGCGGATCGATACGAAGACGTCTGTACTTATCTTCGATAGGATACGGAACTATTAGGACAATTTCACTTCCTTCATTCCTATCGTGCGAGTTCATTGATCTTGAAGTTGAAATTATCGTTCCATTCTCTCACCGATGGTGAGGACACGAGCTGCGGTTCCTGATGATGTTACCCCGAAGCAAATGTTGCAAGGGTCAGAGACAGAGGTCGATGAGGAGCACGTGCCGCAGTAAACATTCTTACCAGAGCAACTGTTGAGAAGCCGCCATTAGTTCTAGTTGGGGGACAGGTACAGGAGGTGCCTGTTGCTACCCCGGACTTCAGGAGACTTGGGCGCAGTTTTTGAGTATAATTGGTACATTGACTCAAGCGGGATTGATTCCAGGTGCACCAGCTACTTCACAGATCAGGGGAGGAGTTCAGACTCCCACCGTCTACACTCCAGAGAAGCGAGACCATGTTGGTCAGGTTCCAGTGGTCATGGCAGCACAACATGTGGTTTCAGTTCAGCCCGCGGTTAGGGCAGCAGCATCGGAGGAAGAACACCTTGGACTTGAGAGGTAGAGGAAGTACCACCCTCCTATCTTTCAGTGGATTGGCGACAGATGATGCCCAGGGTTTCCTGGAGGAGTGTCACAACATTTTTCGCACTTCGGGTATTGTGGAGACGAGCGGGGTTATTTTTGTCACGTCTCAGCTTAGAGGAGCGGTTTGCCAGCGGTTGCGGGCATATGAGTTGGGGAAGCCCAACCGAGTCAGCTTCACTTGCATGGATTCAGGTTTCAGAGATGTTTGGAGGGAGTTTGCACTCTAGTACCTCCGAGATGCATGACGCGCAGAGTTTGAGCATTTGCGTCAGGGCACTATGTCAGTATTGGAGTACGTCGTTAGATTCAGTGAGTTGGCCAGTTATGTACCTCACTTAGTTGCTTCAGTTAGGAGGCGAGTCCGTATATTCATTGAGGGACTCGAGCATGATATTCGGTTCAGTAGGACGCGAGAGTTAGAGGCGGATGCCTCGTTTCAGCAGGTAGTAGGGATCGCTCGCTGGAGAGAGAGTTCAGGCAGGCAAGGAGGCCTCGAAGGCCGGAGAAATCTATTGGTCCTTGTTATGGAAGCAAGGTACGTCACGGTAGAGGTTTTTGTGGGTCAGCCAATGCAGTTGCATTACCATCTTCGCATGGGGTTTTAGGTACTCATGGGTTTCAGAGTACTCGCATTGTTCAGTTCCCACAGCCACGTCAGTAGAGAGGTCGTTTTGAATGTTGGGATGTTAGCCACAGGGTGAGAGATTGTTCCAGAATTCAGGCAGGTGTGTTATAGCAGAGTATTCAGGTGAGTAGAGGGTGCCCAAGAAGGGGAGGCCCAACCCACTAATGTGTTTCGTATAGTAGGTTGGAGGCTTTTGTGCTAGATATTATCATAGGGGTACATTCTGATGGGTTACATAGGGGCACCATCTGCATTTCACTATATTTCTTTTGGCCGGGACGAGTTTCCCTTATTTGTGAGTAAGTTTCATGCTTTGCACTCTATTTTTCATGCTTGCTCCTGTTAGGAGATTCTATAAGTGGTAACCTGTGTCTATCGTTGTTTTATTCATCATTGAGAGTGGTGAGACTAGAAGTGAGTCCTTGTTGTTCATCATGGTAGGCTTAACGTGATTTTCCTAAGTATTTTGTTTACGAGTTGTGATTTGATACTCCATTGAGATGTGAGTTAAGTGAGCGTTATGATTTTGTTAGCCGAGATGAGTTAGCGGGAGATTTCAATTGGTATGATATATATTCGGCATGTGATATAGAGTTGAGGGCGATACCCTCGTGATCTTTTGTGATTTGATATGTTTGGACCGGGCTGAGTACCGCAGTGGAAGTTATATCAGAATGGGATCCTTGTGATTTGTTCATATGCCTTGCTTCTTCCTTGTTATATTGATCTTTTAAGTCAGTATTGATAGAGAGTTATGCCTATGGGCTTGTTTGATAGTCCCTTTATATGTTTCTATATTTATATTCAGTCATTTCGTTATGTGCTTCTTTAGTTTAGCTTGCGGGATGTGTGCCCGGTGGTGTTAGATATGGCTCGGTGATTCGGGTGTCTAATAATGAGGTCTTCGTGTTTATTGCATCATTATCAGTATTATGGGGCTTGGAAATAGAGTTCTTTCAAATGTGAGGCTAATTGCCAATACTGAGTTGATTTCGGGCAGCTATTGTGATCAAAAGTATTATTTTTAGCCCATGGGTGATGTGTTATATTGTATGGTCGTACCTTATGGGTATAGTCATGAGTTAATGCAGCTGGTTGAGGCTAATGCCGGATATGGATTTAGAATTGGGTCATTTGGAAATGAGTGGAAGGTGAGAAATTGAGGCATGAGTTTTATCGATGGTAATGGGGAGGCTATATTGCAGTTGTGATTGTGCCATCAGGCTTATGTAGGTTGGGGTGACGTGGGATCACCCGCGGGTGTGTGTTGGAAGTGTGCAATCAGTGATTGGATGAGTTCAAGGTGAATCTTGGCACGTTCGAGGACGAACGTTTGTTTTAAGAGGGGAGAATGTAACGACCCGAACGGTCGTTTTGAGAATTTAAACTCCGTTCGATGACGTAAGGTCATGAACAACTTCACATTGGGTATACCGACCTGCGTGCGTGGTTAGATTCGGTTACCGGATAATCCGGAGTCGAATTGGGAGGCAAATTTCAATTTTTGAAGTTTAAGTGATGGGAGTTGACTGGAGGTTTGACTTTTGTGTAAACGACCTCGAAATGAGTTTTAGTTAATGTCAACAGCTTCGTATGATGATTTTGGACTTAGGCACACGTCCGGAATTGGTTTTGGAGGTCCGTAGAGTAATTTGAGGTAATTTGGCGAAAGTTAGAATTTCGGCGATTTCGGCCGATAGGTGAAATTTTGATATCGAGCTCAGAATGGAATCCCGAGAGTGGATGTAGGTCAGTGGTATTATTTATGACTTGTCTGCAAAATTTCACGTCATTCCGGGTTGAATTGATAAGTTTCGAAGCGAGTCTTGATATTTGAAGTTTTGAAAATTTATAAGTTGATTTCTTGGTTTGATTCGTCATTTTGGTGTTGTTTTATGTGATTTGAAACCTTGAGCGAGTCCGTGTTAGGTTATATGACTTATTTGTGTAATTAGACGGGTTCCCGGGGGGCCTCAGGTGTGTTTCGGATGGGCTACGGGCCATTTTCTTCCAATTTTGGACTGCTGTCTTCTGGTGTCTGAAGCCCTTCATCGCGACCGCAGTGCTTCTTTCGCGATCGTGATGTGTCTCTGTTGATCGCCTCAATTTCCTTCATCGCGTTCGCATAAAGACCCTCGCGATCGCGTGACTCCATAAAATTCCTCATCGCATTCGCAGCCCTTGTTCTGCGTTCGCGTAGTAGGAACCAGGCCTTAGGCACTGGTACCCGTTACTCTTCGCGTTCGCATGACACCCTTCGCGATCGCAGAAGCTAGCCTACTCCTTATACTCGATCGCATAAGCTATTCCGCCATCGCGTAGCACACTTTAGACCAGCAGCCATTTCCTTCTCTGCGATCGCATCTCACTGTCCGCGATCGCGATGCACAAAACACTGGGTAGATTATAAGTCTTCAAAAAGATCGAGGGTTAAGCCATTTTATCACATTTTAAGTTCTAGAGCTCGGTTCTTGGCGAATCTTTGAGGGTTTCACACAATTCGAATGGGTAAGTGTTCTTCGAATCTATGAATTAGTCCTTGTTTTTATCATATAATTTGTGTTTTGAGTTTGGGAAATTGTGGGTTTTGAAAGAAAATTCCTAAATTGAAAAATCATGATTTGAGGGACCAAATGATATCGGAACTAGATAAATATTGTATGGTTGAACTCGTATCGGAATAGGTATTCGGATTTTGTAAAATTTAACGGGTTCCGAGGTGCGGTCCCGGGGGTTGACTTTTGGGTCGACTTTTATAATTTTCTAAAGTTTGAAACTTTATTATTCGGAATAGTTCCTTATACGTTTTATGTATATTTTGAAGTTATTTTAGTTAATTTTGAGCTGTCCGGGGGTCTTTTCTCCCGAGAAGTTCACTTTTGAGTATCGGGTTGTCGTCTTTGAGGTAAGTATCTTGCCTAACCTTGTGTGGGGGAACTACCCCTTAGGATTGAGTCTTCTATGTTGATTGTAGCCCGCGTACGCGAGGTGACGGGTGCGTACTCGGCCTTTTTTGCAAATAGGTTGGCCTTTTAGGATTTTTAGGTCCTTATATTCCCCGTGTATGAATTGTAATTGTTATATCTGAGTTCCTGATTGCTAGTTTCATCTCTTCCTGCTCAAATTGGAAATTACCTTCTTGGTGTTCCTTTGTTTCTTATTTGATCTTAATTGACTTAAATGAAGACTTTGCCTTTCCTACCGTTATGGTATATCTTCCTTCATACACTGCCTATTTGACTAAAACTAGTATAATCTCGTCCTATAATTATTTAGCAGTAATTGGAATATCTATACGTTTGTGTCAAGCTTGCCCGTGAGTTGTACATTGTGATTTATATGATTTTCCCTTAAGTGCTACTTAGGTTTAGTTGATAATCGTCCATGTTGATGGTATTTCCTTGGTGTGGCATATCACTGAGCATTGTTCAAAGCTGAGTTTATGTCGTGAAGCTAATTGTCTAAGTGAGATTGGTTATAGTTGCTTCCCTTGCCGGGATGATTTGGTTTCTTTTGTTGTGAACTTGAATATTAAGAATCGTTGCTATATTTGCCTTGTTTCCCCCTCGTTATGTTGTTTCTCTTTGTGCTTGGCATTCCCTTCAGTGGCTACTTCTTATGAGTGAGTTTTTACCATTCTTGTGATTCAAGTCTTTGTATTGATTTGCTTATCGCACCTTGCATTCTATCTTTTGTTGCTTTTGTGCCTGTTGTGGCAATGTATGTTGTTTCTGTCGCATTTTGGTTGTTTCCCTCAGTTGGCTGCATTGCATATTTAAATTGGGACTACGGACGAGATTCTCGGAGTTTTTTCCTCTGTACTGCATTGCATATTTAAATTGGGAGATTCCGGGAGCTTTTTTCCCTGTACAACATTACATATTTAAATTGGGACTACGGATGTATTCCGGGAGCTTTTCCCCTGTACTGCATGACAAATTCTGAGTTACGGACTGAGTTCCGGTAAATTTATCTTGAGGAGATTTTATTGAAAGGTATAGCGGAAAAGTTATTTGCCTTAAAGAAACATTATGTCTGAAGGACTTTTATTTCAAAGGTATGTTGAAAAGCATTTGTCTTGCACAAAATGATTTTGAAATACATTTATTGGGGAAGTATATTTGAAAATCATGTATTTTGAAAGAACTATGTTTTAAAGATTTCTCTTTCCAGATATATATATATATATATATATATATATATTCGGGGAAAGTATGTTTCAAGGAAATTGTTTTATCCTGAGATGATTCTATCTTTAAAAGTTTTCAATATAAACTGTTGTTTAAAAGTTTTCACCAATTTATTTGGGTTTATTAGCTAAGGCCTGATGTGAACAAAGTGACGCAGTGCTGAGTTATCAGTGTTTTGATTGTGTGGCGGGTTCCGGTTTTAGCTCGCATTTCTGTCCATTCTTCTGTGTTTTATTATGTTGTCCCGTTGATTAATTTTCGGTAATTCCTTCCGTATTATATTGTCATGTTGTAAATTATATCGTAAAATCTTTAGATAGATATTATGTTCGGTCATTTCCACATTGATGTCTGTTTAATTTATTAGACCAGTGGTGTCTTGACTAGTCCTCGTCACTACTTCACCGAGGTTACTCTTGATGCTTACTGGGCACCCCTGTGGTGTGCTCATACTACACTTCTGCATATTTTTGTGTGCAGATCCAGGTAATTATTGTTAGTAGATGCACAGATCATTGACGAGGAGACTCAAGGTAACCTGCTGCTGCGTTTGCAGGCTTCAAAGTCACCTTCTTGTATTTATTATTCATACCCTGTTGTATTCATTCCGAATAATGGTAATTCGAGGTTTTAGAGTAAATTCGTAGAGCTTATGACTTGTATTACCGGTTTTTGGAACATTATAATTTTGTCAAGATTTCTATATCGAGACTGTTAAATTTCTTTTATTATTGTTGTTATTCTCTAAATGTTAGGCTTACCTAGTCCTTAAGACTAGGTGCCATCACGATACCCAACGGTGAAAATTTTGGGTTGTAACACCTTTTTTCTTCGTTCTTCTTGTTCTCGTGTCAGCCTTTTCACCACAAAATTTCTCTACTATTGTTATTCTCCTTCAATTCTTTTTCGTATTCCAATGGTTAACTAAGGATTTGAAAAATAAAAGTCACCATTACAGGTGGTTCGAAGATTCGATTTCAGAAATTGAGTTTTCCGATTTGTTAGTCGTTTGGAATGGGTGTTGTCCCAATTGATTGGAATCGTCTAGATGAGTTCAAAACTTAAATTTCAAGTGATTTGGAGTAGATTTAGGCAATATTTGAGTTAAATTTCAGAGGATGCCCAAGGAAGAAGAAGAACACGTGAAGCTCCATTAATAGGATTCATTTGTATAATAATGTATAATATTGTATAAATAGTGTATAATAGTGTATAAACACCACTTATACACTATTATATACAAGGTTGATACATTATTTACAAGTATTTGGTGAACTCGCATTTTCTTCTTCTTCTTCTTCTCATTCTTCTTATACACCTATATACATAGTGTATCAAGAATATTTTCACTCTGTGATTATACATCTTTATACACTTTATAAAACTATATACATAATGTACCTCTTTGTATAAAAGTGTATAACATTGTATAAAAGTGTATAAGCATCTCTCACGAAATTTTTGTACGATTTTCACTTGCAATTCTTGTATAAAACTAGTCCAAATCTCTAGCAAATAACTTCAAACTTTGTATACAACCTAATTAGACTATTTCTAATAAGTTCAAACAATATCCGCTCCAAGTTTCTCACAAAATCATAATCAAAATTTAACAAGATTAGCATTAAAGGAGATGAGATTTTAGGTTTCTCGCGTCTGTTTTTGCGTTTTGTAGTTGTGATAGGTATGTATAAACCTGAAGATATGCAAAATAAAAATAAAAAATTCAGAGAAGTATTGAAGGCACGAATGAGTGTTGACTGAGTGTCTCGATCAATGGTTACATTAAAAATGGAGAACTGATTTTTGTTTTCAGTTTTGTTTGCATATGATTCTCTTTTATTAATTAGATTTGATATTTATGGGCGAAAATGAGGAGAGACCTACAATAGGGGTAAGTAGTAATAAATGAGGTTGTTATATTTAGAGGGATGTGAAAAGAAAAGATCTTGTTGATATTTGGCTACACATTTGCAAACTTATAATTGGGCTAAAAAAGTACAAGGTCAACTTATGAAATGTATTATTATGTAATTTTGTCTTTTTAATACCACACAAATGTCAGTTTGTTGTAATGTCTAAATTTACAATCCCATCTTTTGTTATCCCATTTTTTATTTTGTCACTTTTTTTTTTGGTGAAAATAAAATATTTTATTCATCACCACGAAACCAAATTACAATGTAACTTCAAAAAAGAAACAAAATTAGAGAAACATCAGCCCCTACATTTAATCTTCTCCTAAGTGCCTTTTTTTGCTACATGTATAGCTCTTCTATCCATTCTCTAGTCTTATACTTTTGTCCTCTATTTACACTTTCTAATGCTCTATATTTACAATCTTGCTTCAGTTGTTTGATCATCTCTTGTGGACGGGGATCCTTTTCTTGCCATAGCGCTTCATTCCTAGCCTTCCAAATTCCATATACAAGTCTTCCCTTCACATTCCTCGTGAGTCTTTTCCACATACCTTGTATGTTTTGTTTCTCACATGCATTTTTAACCATTGGAGTACTTCAGTTAGGATGATCTTAGAGAATTGACATTCAAATATTAGGTGCTCTACTGACTCAGTGAAACTCCCACATAAGTGGGTCGTAGTTGAAAGTACAAGAGGGGGTAAATTGTACGCCTATTAAATTTCTAGTCGACTAATACGAAGACAGCCTGCACAATACTGTTAGTATTTTGATTCAACCAAATACTAATCTCAACAAACAATAATTTCTTATAATAAAATATGAAAGTAGTAAGATAAATGACACCAGGAATTTTATAGTGCTTCGCAACCAATGTGGTATCCTACTCCAGTCTCCTTGGGTTGCAAGGATGTTATCTCTTGATCTTTATGTAATATGGGTTGAGTACAACTTGTGTGATTTTCCACATTCACCACCAACGTTTACAAGGTTGGTTTTCACTCGCTCACCAACAACACACAAGGGTTGGTTTTAACACGCTCACCAACAACGCAAAAGGTTGGTTTTTACTCGCTCATCATCAACGACTCTTTGATATTCACTCGTTCACCAAAGGAACGAATAATGACACAACCTCTAAGGACACACTGTCTCTCCAATATTTTTCTGTCTTTCTTCACTCTTTTGTGTACACAGTAAATTTACTAAAAATGAATTACAATGCTTGTTAAGAGTAGAATAAAGAACTTGTAGTTGGATAGATAAATGTATAGAAGGTTGCATAACTTTTTCTTCTTCCGTTTGTCATACTTATGGTGTTGTCTCCATATTGACCTTTGCATCACATCCTTGAGTCTTAATTTTCTGCATGTTGCTAAAATCAAGGTGATAATTTCCTCGGCTGATGGATTATGTAGAATCTTCTTCTATTCAGCAGATGTCGTCTTTCCTTTTGAAGCTTGGTTGTAGTGCTTAACTTCGTGAATGTAGGAAATCTCAATTAGCTGCAGGCTTTTTGAATTTCAAACCTCTCTTCAAATATGAACAGTGTCCATGTTTCTCAGTATATCCTGTCATAATGGTTTAATTGATTCTTCTAATTGCAATATCATCTTTGGAATCTTTCCCAACAAAATCCATCTATCAATCATATCTCACATTGTAGGGAACATATTAATTCCTTTAATAGTCCATTATGAATATGGATTTCTTTGTGTCTTGGTTGATTCTCGACATATCCTTTATTAAGGAATGAGTCATGGAGTGATTATATGATCTATCTTCCATTAATAGGTTGAAGTCATTCCACTCCTCGTGAGATTCCAATATGCTAGAATTCTTTTCATTTATTTTTCTGGCACCAATCTTGTATACAATTATTTATTCAATGAATATTACTTTTTGCTTATATCTTTTCCTTTTGCAAATAACTCTTGATCACGATCTTGCTTTTGCAAATACTCTACTTGATTTTTTTTCATCACATAATATTCTCTTTCTCATATTTGTTTGGATCTTTACCAGCATCTTCTTTCTTGAATAAACCATCTTTATAAACTCTTCCACATCTCCTTCGTTCTTCTACAAATCTCTTATATATTGTCTTTGATCATTCTTCATTTAGCAACCATGCATGAAAATAAATTTAACATAAGTAAATATTCTCTTACTAAGAGTTGTGTTGGTATGGTATCATCAAAATTAATTTGTGAAACCCATGGGGCTAACAATCTCCTCCTTTTTTATGATGGCAAACCTTTGAGTACAAAACATAAAAATTTATCGAAGACTTAATTAAAGAGCAACAATGTCGATAAACTAGTTACTATCCTGAGATGTTAAGTTTCTCTTCTATGCCATGGCAAATAAAGCTCTGCCTTGCTGTATGCTTTCCTTAATCATGCTCCCCATGTCTTCCTGCATCTTGTGTAAGATATTCGCAAAGAAAGTTTTATATCATATTTTTTTCCTCATTTGTCATCATCAAAAGGGGAACACAGTTCCAACAGATGACCATAAGCATCCAAGTATCATGTGAAAGAATTTAATCATGTAAGCCACTAACAGTGAAAGGTGAAGTCCGTTAAAAAAAATATTACGCGATCGAATCTTTACTAAACATATAAGCACGCAAGGCAAGAAAAATACAGTCACATTAAATAGTCTTTGGAGTAATTTTACAAAGCATTTAAAGAAAATATTAGCAGTAGAAGTCATTTTGAGTCTACAAAATTCATTGAAAGACTTGGCAAAATCTCGAATGAAGACTCACAAATCGATTAAATCCTTCAAAGCACCATCGAACATACATCATAGTTCCTTTATCCTTGGTAGAATATATATGAACTTTGAAGCATCTTTAAGCTTGTACCTCGACCAGCCAATATGCAAATATCATTGATCCTTCTTATGGTTAGACTTAGGAATTCTTGCAAAACAAATTAGTTTGTTTTTGGTACCCAAATTCTTTTGGGTCTTTCGTGGTTAGTAGCTTGAATAATTGGAGATACATGTGACTGTTTAGGTCTTCAAATAAATTTTGATCTAACATGATTTTTGGCATAATTACATGCAAATGCCTTATGTCCAAAATTACCACAGTAGTGGCATGTAATATGAGAAGAAGAATGTTTGCCTGCAGATGCCTTATTAGTCGACTTGTAACTTCCCATAGTCAAGTTGTTTGAAATAAGATGTCCACTAGTAGATCCCTTTTTAGGAGAAGGAGTCGACTTTGATCGATCAAAGTAGTGGCTTGAGAATTTGTGAAAGTTGATTATTTGTTTGCGAAGCTTAGAATGTAAGTTGTTCTTCGCCCGATTTTCTTCAAGCTGAATGCCCCATTATTTCTTTTTCATTTCTCAACTTGTTATATTCTTCAAGTTGGATCGCCCAATCTTTCTTCTCATCTTTCAACGTGTTGTATTCTTCAAGTTGGTTGTCCCACTTCTTCTTCTCTTTCCTCAACTTATTATATTCATTAAGAACTTTCTCAAGGACGTTGAGAACCAATTCAATATTTTCCTGCAATTCAACACATTTATCGCAATACGTAATATGAGTAGGACATGCATTGCAAATTTCTCCCATTTCCATGAAACATAGGTTCTTCATTCTTTGGTGATCGTTTCTTTTTCAGATTCGTCCTCGGCGCTCCAAGATTTGTGAATTTTTCTTGATATCGCAACCCAGAATAGCATTAAAGCACACCTCGTCAGATTCTCCTCTTTCCTTGAGACATAAGTTTGTCATTTCTTCTTGATCATCCTCGTCGCTCCAAATTGAGATTCTATGATTTTTCTTCCTGAGGTTAGGACATTTTAATTTCATATGTCCGTGTTTACCACATTTGTAGCAACATGTGTTCTCTTATTGTTGAACCTCATTCTTGCTATTCTTTTGATGATTCTGGATGGATTGAGATCTTCTATTCTCCTTCTTTCTACTCTTCGTGTTTCTCGTCCTAGGTATCATGGCCAAGTCTTCTCGATCTTCACCCTTTTCAAATTCTTCGAGAGTTGACTTGGATTCAATTTCCTTAACTTTGTTGGTGTTTCCGTGGATATTTTCCAATCTGTCACATATATATTTAGCAGTCTCACATGTGTATATTTTCTTATATTCTTCTTCACTAATCGCACAATAGAGAATGTTGAGTGCTCTAACATTTGCTTGCATAATATCCAACTGTTCTTTTGTGTGGTCAAATATGGATGCCTTTTTTACAAGCTTCTTTCCATCACTATTTTTCGGAATAAGCCTTGGCCCATTTTGAATAACTAGCTAGACTCGATAATCTATTGAGTGAACATAAACCTTCGTTCTTTCTTTCCAATGGCGATAGTATTGGCTATTGAAGTACGGTGGCCTTCTTGTTGAGTATCCCTCTTGAAGTACGTAATTTGATGACTTGTCATGGATCTTTTCTCACATGCTGTTAAGCAAAAAATAAAATCTAAGACCTCCTCGAATACCAATTTAAAGCACAAGAGCGGGGGACGGGGGTTAAATTGTAGCCTTTTTGAATTTCTAGTCGACTACTCCTCAAACCTAGTCGACTAATACAGAGACAGCCTGCACAATACTGTTAGTGATTCGATTTAATCAAATACTAATCTCAACAAACAGTAATTGCTTATAATAAAATCACGCAAGATGTACTCAACTCATATTACAAAGAGATCAAGATATAACATCCTTGCAACCCACGGAGACTGGAGTAGGATAGCACATTGTTTCCGAAGTAACATAAAATTCCTGGTGTCATTTACCTTACTGGTTTATTATTTTATTATAAGCAATTACTAGTTATTGAGATTAGTATTTGATTGAATTAAAATACTAACAGCATTGTGCAAGTTGTCTTCGTATTAGTCGACTAGGTCTGAGGAGTAGTCGACTAGAAATTTATTAGGCGTACAATTCCCCCCATCCCCTCTTGTACTTTCGGTGGTATCTTGGCATATCCCTTCTTGCTCAGCCTATCCCTCGTCTGTAGTATCATGTGCATAGCCAACCAACATATTAGTCTATGTTTGGGTATATTCATATTGTTCCACACCCATCTACTTTCAGGCCACACTAGTGCCCTCCTTTTAAGCCAGCTATACCCTCAATTGATTGTGTATTTGCCCTGAGTACTGTCGTTTTGTCACTTTTGTGTTTTTTCTTTTCAGACAGTTATTTGCAAGCTTCCAAAACATAGTTATTTGTGTTCTCTTGTTAACTAATTTCAAGAGATATTCAGGTCGAATTACAGAAAGTGGATGGTAATAAGTAATGTACCATTTGAAACACAGACCAAGTGATAAACTAAATAGGTCCATGTTGGTCTACCGTATCTAATAATTTGAAAGAACCGTATCCGCATATAAATAAGTGATAAAAATATAAAATAAATAAATAGACTGCCTAGGAATTAACTTTTTGATTAGGGGAATCACAGAAATTTGTTTAAAATTCATTACTTCATCTTTTTCCAACTTAGAGGTTATAGTTAGGCTGGATAACAAATAAATTTATTGCATTTTCTGAATGCGATTTATAAGCTATAAGTAACATATTTCGAATGCGATTCATAAATCACATATTCCGAATATGATGTATAAATCACTTATGACGGATTCATATTTTATTATATTACCAAGATTTTTGGTTAATGTGGGGGATTTAGTCATCCCACTACAACTATGCGAGGCGACAAAGAGATGTTATATTTCACTAATATAAGAGAGGAGAATTTACAAAAGTCACATGGAAGAGAATCACATGCAACAATGTAGGGCTGCCAAAGTGGAAATTCACGTTGCTCATGGCTGCTCATAGAAGACTGTTAACACGAGAGAGACTAAGCAAGTAGGGATGTGTGCAAGATACATTATGCATACTATGTAACAAAGCAAAAGAAACCATTGAGCATTTGTTCTTTAAATGTTCATACTCAGCAACATTATGGAAACTCTATTGCGATGGCAAGGAATCCAAAGACAGGTGATGGAATGGGGATAAGAGTTGGAGTGGGCTGCAATTCAATACAAAGGTAGAAACTCTATGGCAGAGGTGTACAGAATGACTCTAGCTGGTGCAGTTTATTGCATTTGGAAGGAAAGGAATTCAAGAATATTCAAGGAGGAACAAAGAAGCAACGAGGTGATTGTTCGACAATTAATGCAAGAGATTCATGGAAGAGGCAGCATGACGCACAGGTTGAAGAAGAGATTGGACGCCCTTAATTACTATCCTAATGTGTGTATGGCCATGTAATTAGATAGTAATTAGAAATATAGTTTCAGAGGTACAGTTTGAATCTGGGATTTGTGTCCAGATCAAACTGATAAATGAAGACTTGCTATGTAAATGTTCTTGGTAAATAAAAATATTTTAGTTACCCAAAAAAAAAAAAAAGACCCTAGTACTTTCTAGTCAAACCATTGCCTTTTCATTGTGAAGACTCTTTTTTGAACTAAAGATAAGCATTCCAAATAAAACTCCACATTATAATATAGAATCTCTCTAGTAGGTGTGGACAAATTAACTTGTAGTCATAGAGGAGTACACGATATCCATATAATAACTTATTTCGAATCTTATGAAGCTCAACATCCATAAAATATGGTCAAGCATTTGAATTATTTCAGTGTGGCACGAAACCGAGATATTTGGTACAATAAAAGTTTTGTAACACGTTACGAGGATTTAAATTATTTCAGTGTGGCACAAAACCGTGATACCTTGGTATAATAAAAGTTTTGTAACACGTTATGAGGATCGGGATAAGGGATGTTTGAGTAACTCAAACGACGACCTTATATTATGATGTAACTAATATTTTACTTAATGAAATGGTTAGTAGAAGTAAATTTAATTAGAACAATGGTAAAATATCCACCAAGTATAAATGGACAAATAAATTATTATCTGAATGAAAATAACAAAGTCAATTTTTCAGATACTATGGTGTGTTTGGTATAAAGGAAAACATCTTCCATGAAAAATGTTTTCTAAGAAAATATTTTCTTGGAAAACAAGTAGTAATCTTATTCATTTTCTAGTGTTTGGTACGCAAATCAAAGAAAATATTTTGTCAAGAGTATTCATAAATAATGTTGATACAATAAACATGAAGCCATAAACTTTCGAACCAACAACCTTCCGAACTCACAAATTTCATAAACTTCTGAACCGCAAAACTTTCGAAACCGCAAAATTTCAAACCCGTAAACTTCGAAACACATATACCTCCGAACTCATAACTTTGGAACTTGTAAAATTTTGGTGGGGGTGGTGAGTCGGGGTAGGGGTGGGTGGTGACGAAAAAAAACCTTTTTGGAGAGAGGGCATGGGTGGGGCTAGGTGGGTGAGTGTGGGGTGGGTTGGTGAGACTAAAGAATAGAGTGTGGAAGCTTGAGAAAGAGTTTTGGAAAAAATATTTTTCTCCAATTGAAAGAAATGAGTTATGAAGAAAATATTTTCTAAAACATTTAAGTCAACCAAACATAGGGAAATTGTGTTTTCCTTCGAACCAAACACACCCTACAACTTCTCTTCCTTTTCTGCTCGCAAAGACTCCAACAAAGAGTTGGTTCATATCCGAAGAGAAGTAGTTCTACCGCGGGAGTACTTTTCTCATTGATGCACCGCTTATTCTTTGTTCAATGTCGGAAATACTATTACAGTCACGCAATTGCGGCGAATTCTCAGATTTCTCATTTAGCTCGATTGGGCCAAATTCAGAATGCCCGAAGGGTGTTCGACGAAATGTCCGTCAAAACTGTAACTTCCTGGAACTCTATAGTCGCTGGATATTTCCAAAATCAGCAACCCTCTGAAGGCCAGCGTCTATTTGATCAAATGCCTGAGAGAAACATTGTTTCCTGGAATGGGTTAATCTCAGGCTATGTAAGGAATGGGATGGTGAAGGAAGCAAGAAAGGTGTTTGACAAAATGCCCCAGAGAAATGTCATTTCCTGGACTGCTATGGTCAGAGGGTATGTTGAGAAGGGATTGATTGAGGAGGCGGAAACTCTGTTTTGGCAAATGCCTGAAAAGAATGTTGTGTCATGGACTGTGATGTTAGGCGGGTTGATTCAAGAAGGGAGAATTGATGAGGCTAGAAGGCTTTACGACATGATGCCAGTAAAGGATGTAGTTGCAAGGACTAATATGATATGTGGGTATTGTCAGGAAGCCAGGTTGGAAGAGGCTCGCGACCTCTTTGATGACATGCCACAAAAGAATGTCGTTTCTTGGACTGCCATGGTATCAGGATATGCCCAAAATGGTAAACTGGATATTGCTAGAAAACTATTTGAAGTCATGCCTGATAAGAATGAGATCTCATGGACTGCAATTGTAATAAGCAATGTGCAATATGGTAGATTTGAAGAGGCGTGGAAGCTTTTCGAAGTAATGCCTGTAAAAACCACTCCTGCTTGTAACGCCATAATACTTGGAATTGGACAGAATGGGGAGGTTGCTAAAGTAAGAATGGTGTTTGATCATTTGAAGGAGAAGGATGATGCAACATGGAGTGCAATGATCAAGGTTTACGAAAGGAAAGGGTATGAGTTAGAGGCGCTGGATTTGTTTCAACGAATGCAAGTAGAAGGATTTCGGCCAAATTTCCCTTCCTTGATAAGCATGCTTTCAATTTGTGCTAGTCTTGCAAGTCTTGATTATGGTAGAGAGATACATGCAAAGTTAATCAGAACTGACTGTGATGATGATGTGTATGTCTCGTCTGTATTAATCACAATGTACATTAAGTGCGGTGATTTTGTCAAGGCAAAAATAATATTTGACAGATTTTCTCCTAAAGATGTGGTCATGTGGAATTCCATTATAACAGGTTATGCTCAACATGGTTTAGGAGATGAAGCTCTAGAATTGTTCAGAGAAATGTGTTCTTTAGGTATTACCCCAGACGAGGTTACCTTTGTTGGTGTTCTATCTGCATGCAGCTACACTGGGAAAGTGAAAGAAGGGCAAGGCATCTTCGAGTCCATGAATTCAAAATATCAGATGGAGCCAGCAACTGCACATTATGCTTGCATGGTAGACATGCTTGGTCGAGCTGGCCGGTTGAATGAGGCAATGGATCTGATCAACAAAATGACTGTAGAAGCAGATGCAATTGTTTGGGGTTCTTTGATGGGTGCATGTAGGATGCATATGAACCTAGACTTGGCGGAAGTTGCTGCAAAGAAACTTTTACAGCTTGAACCGCAAAATTCTGGGCCCTATGTCCTACTTTCTAATATTTATGCATCCAAAGGTAAGTGGGCTGATGTTGCTTTTCTTAGGAAGTCAATGCAGTCTAGGGAAGTGGTTAAATCACCTGGTTGTAGTTGGCTTGAGGTAGACAAGAAGGTGCATATGTTCACCGGTGGACAGAGCACACCCCATCCCGAGCATGAATCGATCATCAAAATGTTAGAAAAGTTGCGCCCTATGTTAAGAGAAGCTGGATATAGTCCTGATGGAAGCTTTGCTCTGCATGATGTGGATGAAGAAGAGAAGATGCATAGCTTGAATTATCACAGTGAGAAACTAGCTGTGGCCTATGGACTTCTGAAATTGCCTGAAGGTATGCCTATACGAGTAATGAAGAATCTTCGGGTTTGTGGTGATTGTCATTCTGCTATTAAATTAATATCTAAAGTCACAGGACGAGAGATAATTCTGAGAGATGCCAACAGATTTCACCATTTTAAGGATGGGGTATGTTCATGTAGGGATTATTGGTGACTGCTTGATTACTTGTATGCATAATTCATTACAAACAGCACCAATGTTGTGGTAAATGGTGACTATGCACTCATTTAGCAGCCAACTATATGCATTCGCTTTTAATAGATTACGGAAGAGTATCATAAAACCCACTAGTGCGAGCATTTCATCTCAAATTGCTGGAGATAGGGTGTATGCTGAGTTTGTCGAACAAGCATAGAGGATTGTGTTGTCTACTCAAACAAAGACATTTGTGAATATAAAAGAATGCAAAGGTTAGGACGGAGCTAATATCTAATCTCATGCTAAACAATGCTCTGCACCAAGCCAGATCACCCATTATTGCAACCTTCAGAACAGGAGTTCCACTAGCTGGAGCTGGTTTCCAGAGCATGACCCGAGTCAGAATTAGCGAGAACAAGGACTAGAGCCTCAGACTTAGCGTTTGAACTGTGCTGAGCAGACATGACTTCTACCTTAACTTTGTCCTTTTCACTATGCATCAGCCATGAACTAAAAGTCTAAAATGGCTAATCTATCAAAAACAATCTTGTTTCCGATCATGGCATGGCTTTACTGAGTTGGCATTGTTGCAGCTATTCTGATCTTCTTCAGCCACTTGTAGTACAGAGCCAAACTAGCGGAAGGTTGACAAGAATTCAAGAGAAGGTAAACCGTCTTGCCTAAGTTCACTGAAGTTAGCTTTCTGATCAAATTTGTTGTTACTGAAAGACATTGTACTAAAATTCCATGAATTGAAACTGATATCCTGTTATTCTCTTTTCCCCGTTTTTCAGTTTTTTCTATTGCAGATTATTGTCTTTATGCATTTTCTTCACCTTGTAGTAGTTGATATCTGTTTAAACTATTCAAAGCTATATGTGAATTGAAACTGATATCCTGTTATTTTGGATGCATGTTTTTCTTTTGTGTTATTTTCAATTTCAGCTTTCCATGGTTTGGGCTTGGTTATAAGCATCGTTTGTTGGTTTCTTTTGCATTCTAATCCTTTTTGCATTTCATATCACATACTTTGCTGCTAGTTTTTCTTTTTTTCTTTTTCATTTAAATGGTAGAATTGTTGATTAAAAAACTTGCTTCTGCTTTAATCAGGTTCTTCCCCCTCGAAACTATGGATATCCTGTTTTACCCGTCTAATGGGTTGCTTATTCTGAAAAAGATTCAAATAGTGCCATTGCTAGGGAACTGTTTTGCCTTTCAGCAGACAAAGCAGCTTTAAGTTTATATCATGTTATATCGTCAGTGAATGCTGATCATATAGTAGAAGACTTGGCTGTGATATTTGGTTGGAAGGTGGAAACCCCACCGTTTATCTTGGGCTACATCTGGGAGCAAAACACAAAGAATCTGGCACTTGGCAAAGTGTCATTGACAGATGTAAAAACAGATTTGCTCCAAGAAAGAAGCGGTACCTTTCTTTGGGAGGAAGACTATACTAATCAGTAGTGTTTTGTATGGTGTCCCTACTTGATGTCTTTACTACACATTCGTGCAAATGTTGAAAAGGTATTGAATAAAATAAAACCCGACTTTCTATGGTAATGAAATTCTGAGAAGAAAGAAATGCGTTGAGTCAAATGGCCCATAGTGACTAAGACAAAAAGAAATACTATGAGGTATGGGAATCAAAAATCTGAAATGCTCAACGAAAGTTTGTTCCCGAATAGTGTAGGAGGTACAATGAGCAGGGATGAATTGTGGATGAATGTGATAATTGTGCAATACAGAAAAACTGATAACTGGTGCACTAAACCAGTGACTACTTCATATGTAGTTGCACTATGGAAACCAATTAGAGGCGGGAATTTATAAGAAAAAGATAACTGAAGGAGCGCAATGGCAGGAAGATCGGATTATGGTCAGATAAATAGCTGGAAAGGTCTATTTTGAAAGAGCTGTTCCCTGACCTTTACTATGTAGCCATCTTCAATATTCACAACAATCTCGATGCTACACTGGAGATGGATAGAAGAAGTTTCAGTCACTGGAAATAAAAAGGGTTAATGTAATCCGCGTTGCAGAAACTGGAAGCAGTAAATATGGAGGTGAACAAGACCCCGTTGTATGGACAGGCTGCACGAATAGCAGATTCTCAGTTAACTCCTGTTAGAAAACTTTGCTTCAACAGAGGAGTTGCAGTAACTCACTGTGCTTGGAAAATGATTTGGAAAGAAGAGTTCCGACAAAAGTTGCGTGTTTTTATGGATTACACAACTCATGGTGCCTGTTTGCCGCAAGACGACTTACAGAGGAGAGGATATCAGTTATGCTGCAGTAAGCACCATCTGTCTGTTTTACGATTTATTAGTTCTTGAAGTCATTTTCTCTGTTGCATGTTTTGGTTTCTCTTTCATTTTTTGGTACCTGCTCTTTCTATCTTTTCTTGTGTTATTCATGTCTACTATAAATCGTTCTGCTCCATGTCAATTGAAACTAATATTTTGCTCATTTCTTTGTCTTTCTATCATGCATGGT
Source organism: Nicotiana undulata (assembly GCA_005239495.1). Taxonomy (NCBI): domain Eukaryota; kingdom Viridiplantae; phylum Streptophyta; class Magnoliopsida; order Solanales; family Solanaceae; genus Nicotiana; species Nicotiana undulata. The sequence continues at coordinate 85,279 of ML268697.1, forward strand.
TTGGATGTCGCCTGACTGCATAATAGTATGTATCCGTATATCTGCTGAGAACCAGAGCATGATCTATTTTAAGGAGAAACGACTCCTGAATTCCAACAACTTTGCTAGAGAGACAACAACCCAAAGGTGACCAAATAAATGTGCATAGAGTTCTTAAATTTCTCTATGCTCTTTTGCCAATAAGATAAAATTCTGCATACTGCACGCAGTATCGAACTGATGACAGAGACAACAAACAACTGGTACCAAATGCTAATAAGAAGTGGCAATAAGTTATGCAAATGATGACAGTCATGACACCAATAGATCACATAAGTGTTGTACTACTGGAAGCCGACCCTTAAGTTAGAGGCAGCTGCAATCGTAATCTGTAAAATTTACCATGAACATACTGCTGATGGTTTACTCTTTTATTTTTGACTGTACAAGGATCCAAAAAAATCACCTCCAACTCTAGCTCAATGAAAATTGTCTTTAAATCCTGAATACAAACTCAAGAACCACAAAACATTCAGACTTTAGTAATAAGCAGGAAAGCTCAATAATTCTTGGAACACCCATAATTCAAAGTCTCATCATCCGCATGGATCCAACATCAACCACCTTAACATAAGACATCAGTTGCTATAGAAACAGAGCAATTTCACCACCATTACTAATGAACAGACAGCTGAATCAGTCATCTGTGTCGAGAGGAAAGAAAAAGATTAAAGGGTAATTCGGTGCACGAAGCATCCCATATTCACGCAGGCTCAGGGGAAGGACTGCACTCCAAGGGGTATGATGTAGGTAGTCTACCTTGATACAAGCATCAATGGTTGATTCTACGACTCGAACCCCTGACATATAAGTAACACAAATACAATTTTACCGTTGCTCAAGGATCCCCTTCAGTCAAAGAAAAAGAATACAAAAAGGAAAAGGGTCAACTCAAATTGACTATATACATTCAGAAAATAAAATTCGGGTAAGATGGGTGATCAGATTATCAAGTCGAAATCAACCCAATTCTGTCCCAGATTTGAAGAAGAAGAAGAAGAAGAAGAAGAAGAAATAGAGGAATTATCAGAATCTTGATGATGAGATGATGAAGAAGAAGAAGCGTAAGAATAATGTTGGTAGGGATAAATGTTATGAGGAAAACAGAGGAAAGTACAAACACAGAGACCAATCCGTTGAAGAGGGAAACAGATGACAAGTTCCAACAGTTGCTGGCTGCTTATTGGATCTTGCAAACATGCCAAAAACTGCCAAATCTGTGCTGAAAACTTCGCCACTGACACCACTAATACCCCATTGAATGCCATGTTTAGTTAGAAGTATGCTCTTCTTCTGTTTCCTTTAGAATTCTGCTCTTAACACTTACTTTTCACTTTTCTGTCATTTCCCCTAACTTGAAACTGAATGTTGTCCACTTGTCTGCCAGTCGAGGGTATAAAGCAGGGGCGCATTATATATTTATCTTAAAAAGTTCATTGAATATCTACAAATTATTAATTTAAACTCAGTAATTTAAAAAGATTAGACTCCTGAACCCATAAGTTTAAAATACTAGCTTCGCCTAGTAAAGTGTAAAGTGGGGAGAAGTGGTCAGCTGTAATTAATTGGCAATATTGGATTGGTTTTAATGGAGTGGTTAAACTATAATGATAAACCTATTGCTTTATTGGATATGTATATCATCTAGTCTGACTCGGTTACCAAATAATATTTGTATTAAATATCGTTATGACAATATTCTAACCAATAATTCACAAGGATCTTTGGCTTTTTGAAAGAGACAAATTCAAAAAACCAGTATTGTGGATACGGAATTTCTTATTAAATGTAGCTAACTAATCAAAATGAAGCAACTCACCACAATATAGAAGTTGAGGCGCAGATGAGTTGTACATCTTGAAACAAGACAGTCAACATATTCACATTTAAGATAATTTTTCCTTGAACATTAAATATTGCTCACCCATATTCTTTCAATTTGGGTTTACAAATCTGATAAAATATCTTGATTGGAAACTATTAACAATAATTTACAATATGGATCAGTGTTATTAGGAATATCTAGGATAAGGAAGAATCACTTCACACATAATACATCTGAAAGTTAAATCCTAGAATAGTCCATATCCAGATGCATTGACTACCTTCATCGGTTTATTTATTCTTTTCGTCATTAATTAGGTAATTAAATTAATTGTTTGAGTATAAAATTTTCCCTTTTGTGTATATTAGTTTACTCGTACATACTTATTTTATAAAAATTATAACATGTTATTTTGGACAACTGTATTGGCTATCACAAAGTTAATTAGACTTTCTAACTCTTGTTAATTTGGCTCTATGTATTATTGTTTAGAATCATAAATATCTATTGGCCAGCTCATGTTGTTCCCTTTTAAAAAAGTTAATCACTTTGATTTGAATGTATCAATCATATCACATGAGTAGCATTATTGTACCTTACAGAATTAAAGCGATGTAATTATAAATCATCTAAGTAGCCTTGTTTACTTTTTCATCCTAATTTGCATAATAATATCTATAACAATGACACAGCTCCATTGTGACAATCACCATAAATGATTCCGATATCAAACCGCGCCAACCACCAAACATCAACCAATTTCTTTTTATGATCTTAATAAAACTGATGTTATTTTACTGGCCAACTACATGATGATATCCAATATCTCTAATTCAAGAAGTTGGCCATTAAAATAACATCGGTTTTATTAAAATCGTTTTTGTTCAAACGACTAGCAGTAACATTTTGGTACTTTGGTTTCTACTTTATTACTCTAATTCAGATATTATGTATGTAGATAAAAGCTTATTGATGCTTCGAGAGTAAAATTCTACCTCACTCGAATCAAGTAAAATTCAACCTCGCTCGAACCAAGTAAAGTCCGACCTCGCTCGAATAAAGTAAGGTTCGATCCCACCAAATTCCTAATTGAAAGACAGGGACTCATCACGAGAAAGTCCGAAGATCTTTTTCAAAAGGGAAAGAAGAAAAAAGAAGAGAGCCAGGGACAAATAGCCAAAGACAAACTGAATCTTATTCAAAATTTACATACGCACAACGTCTTACAGGAGGCCAAAACAGGCCCCCAAAAAAACAACGAGCAACACCAAAGAAACGAACAGAAAAAAACAAGTACCAAAAGACTACAAAACTTCACTCTGCCGCATTTCTGACGTCGTCCCCGCTAGCACTATCATCATCAGAAGAGAGCCCATCTTCAATCTCAGCATCCCCACCAGCCTTCGGTGTCGCGGGATCATAGTCGCAGGCAAGGCGAGCCTCTCGCTCCTTCACACAAGCATCCTCAAAAGCGGCCTCAGGGATACTCCCCGCCGCCCACAAATCCTTATATATATCTCGTTGGGACTCATCATGGACCCACATCTCATACAAGCGGCGGGGGACAGCAACAAGGGCGGATTCTTAAGGGGCCTGAGCTAACAACTGCGCCTTCTCGGCCTCGAGAGCCACCACTTGGTCACCCAGATTTGAGGCATCCCGCTCAAGCATGCTGATCCGCTCTTCGAACCTTGCCTCCCTCATCGTGGTCGTCTCCCTCTCATCCTCTCGCTCAGACCTAAAGACGCGAATAGTGCCGCCCTCGACTTACCGGCAGAAGGTCTCCACCTAACCTCTCATGGAAGGGTGCCCATTTGCGAATCCCCACCGTATGGGGGAGAATCGAGCTCACCCACCCGCGAATATCAGCAACTTGCGGAGGGGCTAGTCTCTCGGCTGCAAGAACATAAATATTCAACGAGATCACTAGAGGAAATCAACCAACAGTCGTTTTAAAAAAATAGAGATGAAAAGGAAGAAAGGCCTACGGGCAAAATTCCACGTCTCGAGGAACCCAGCGGGGTTAGATACCACGTGCTCCGTGCGGACATATAAGAAGATCTCCCAAAAGAGGCGGTTGGTCTTGTCGTCCATCCCGACCACCAGGATCTTAGTGCCTCGGTGACGAATGTGCAACATCATGCCCCTATGAAAACTGGGGATGAAGAGGTGAAGTTGGTGTTGAAGAGAAACCCCTATATCGGCTATGGAGAGAGCTGAGCTGGGCACACTTCATAGAAGCGGAAGAAGTCTGCCGCTAAAGAAATGAGAGGAAGTGTGTACCCGATGACGAATGGATACGCATAGAACGCGCAGTATCCAGGACGGTGTATGTGCACAATATCAGAACCCGCTGGAACGAGTTCTATATGCGCGGGGATTCTCTATTTGGCTCTAAATGCCGCGAGTGTCGTGGCATCCATCGTAGAAATAGCGGGTTCAGGCTCATCCTCAGCAGTGCTGTTGAAATCATTCCTTGGTTTTCCTATGCGAGGGACCACTTCATCCACCGTCGGTAATCCTTCATCCTCCTCCATAACAACCCCCTCATCGGGGGGGACGTCATTTTCCGGTACAGGGGCACCTACGGTTCTATCAGGGTTGGAAGACGCACTAGCCATTTCTTGTGATGGTTGCTCAGATCCCTAATGAGAAGGAAAAGAGGGTAGCAGTCACAAGACTTTCTAACAAGAATAACAATATGAGAAACGAGGGATGAAGAAGAGAAACTCTGAGATTTTCTTTTGAATAATCGGGAAGCACAACTTTCGAAGGAGAAGTTTCCCTTTATTTATAGGGATATAAATGCTCATAATAGGAAAACCAAGCGCCGTCATTTTTTGAAAATAACGTAAGTGGCACGGGAAACGATGCAATGCATAGAGAATGTGCACCCTAATGACATATGAGTTAATGATATCTTGAGTTGACGTAACGGTCCGGTGTAGCTCTAAAAACGTCATGTCGCTATCTCATCATGAGCTACTCGCCCATCATCCAAAATGCTCAGATATCTCACAACTTTCGAATCGACAGAGTCCGACCATCGAGCTCGCCCATAGATGACCCAATAGACGGAGAGACTAACTGTATGGGTCGAAATCTGACCAGACGAGAATCTACGTGAAGCGGAACAACGAGGGGACAATTAGGCCAAAGTCATGCTTATGCAACACTACAACGACCACCATCTCGACCACGGCCGAGGTCGTGTACTCCAAATACTCGTATGGCAAAGAGGGTGTTGCGGCATTTCTGAGGGTCGGTCAACAGTACAGAAACGACTTAGGTATCACGGTTAATGATCGTCGGGTAAAGGAAAACACCCAATATATATACTAGGAGAGAGAGTGAGCAGAGGGGGAGTCCACATACCTTCCTCACGAATGAAGGGAAGGAATCAAAAATCGACCTTGTAAAGGAGAGAAGGTTCTAAACCTAACTATCCATCTCAGTAGCCAAGGTTATTGAGTAAATAAAAGGATACTCTGTGATCGTTAATGGTGAATGGTTTTCCTCCTCCATTACTTTTATGTTATGGCGGAACTATAGTGAATGAGAAAGCTCACCATGTATATCAGATCCTTTTATATATATATATATATATATATATATATATATATATATATATA